>BEXV01000589.1:7003-27664 GCA_003118195.1 Hemicentrotus pulcherrimus | reverse complement strand
TTTTCTGATCGATTCCACAACGTTTCTTTCACAATGCAATCACATGACTATAACTGGTCTTTACCTTTAACAACTAATAGAATTGTTACAACACATAGTGACATTACATTTGTAAAAGGTAATAAAACACCAACATATCAGAGTAGTTTTTTTCCCTTCAGAAAATATGTGCAAGCAGCATTTGACTCCTTCTAACATTCCAAGATGTGGTTTTGATAAATTGGATCATAATTTTTCCTGCATATTTTACAATTTTAAAACATGAAGTCTTTCGTCTATGGCTGATCGTCAACAAAACAGAGTTAAAGTTAAAGATAAAGGTGAGTTCTGGTAAAAAATGAAAATGAATTCTCACAGAATCGAATGAAACTTACACTGAAGGTTCAAGATTACATATTAATGTCATTTGCCAAACGATTTTGGTAGAAAATGTATACTGGCTGAGTAATCAGCAGCTAGAAAGATAAGGAAATCAAGGTTAGTAGCCCCGACACCATTTGTATAGTCCCATAAAGATTTTTCTGTGTACAGTGCTTGTTACTTTACCAAGACTGGGCCAAAATAGTTATGATTTTGATGACTCCAGAACTTTGCAGTACACACCAATACTTACATGCTACATGATCAACTTTTTCTGATCCATTCCACACCTTTTCTTTCACAATGCAATCGCATGACCAGAACTCACCTCTATCTTTAAGTCTTTTGACAATTCCGTTTGTTGCTACGGCAGGCAGCCAGTAAAATCAAATTTTTAAAATAACATTATGGAAATGCAAGCATCACTTTAAACAAACAAAGCTTTGTTATTCCTTGCTCATTTTTCCTGATTGAGGTGTCATATGAAAGGGCAGAAACTGAACTTTATAGAAATTGTCATTTTTCTCTTTGAAATTCAGATACTGTCTGCCAGTGACCTTTTGTCTTTTTTTATTCCCTCTCTTCAAATTGATTTGAATCACTCATGCGTGAAATATGCATCATACGAATTGAATCAAATGTAAGAGGAGGATCTAAGCTTTACAAATATGTGTCATTTATTGATTGTTATTGTGATTAAGTTATGATAAAACATCAATAATTCTCGATTTCGTTTTTTTTTCTGGGACGCACTGTACAACAACAACAAAAAGAGGAGAGAAAAAATAAAAGTACATACTTTCCACCTCATGAAGACATAATCTGTGTTATTCAGGGCATCATAGTTAAAGTTGTCTTGGTTGAAGGTTTTGGTGTATTGGTAAAATGACAGAAACTGACCCTGCAATTAAAATATCAAAATGCAAAAGATTGTTTAAAAAAATATGCATACAAGTAAAGATTTAATACATTTATTTGTATTTGGTGGTGCATTAAAGGCTTAATAGAGGCAAATTTAAGCAAAGAAAATTGTTACAGAAGTATTAATTTTAGGACATATTAGAGACATATTTCAAGAGCAATATCAGCGAAAATTGCTTGAAATCCACAATAAATAACAAAATTACAATCATACAAAATATCAGGGACTCAGGGAGCATTAAAAATATCAATGATCTAGAACAAGATGCTACATTACTAAACTTTCAAGTCACCTAAAAATATGGACATATTCTTATTCATTAGTTATTAACTTTGTCAAAAAGATCTCACATAGAAAGTCTACCACAATTTTTGTTCTTCATGTGGCTTTAACATCATCAGAAATCACCACTGAAATATATTATGAACATTTTAAGTGCTGGCTGTTGTTGGCTGTGAAAGCCTGTACTGGATTATACCTGATTAACACAAGGATGTATCATGTACACATGAATGCTAGCCTCCTCTCACTTACCCAATGCTTCTTGTCGACTTCCTCATCTGCATCCCATTTTCTTGTAAGGAATGGGTATTTTTCTCCTATGATCTCTCCTTCAAAGAAAGTTACTAGAACGGGGAACTCGTCTGTCAGGCCCTTGATCTTCAGGTAGCCACACATATAGCTGTTCTCTTCATCAACATGCTGTATCAGTGAGAAAATTGTAAATTATATGTAACTATGGATTATGTCAGTGTAAAATTGTGAATAATCGCTCATGGCTGAGGGATCCATTTTTTAGATAATTCATGTTGTTCTAAGGCACAAAACAAACAAGTGGAGTGAAAGGCATGGAAAGAATATGGGATCCATATCAGCAAAAAACCTGATAGATAGCCTTGAGAAAGTTCAGAGGAGGGGGATATGATTCATCACAGGGAATTACAGCCGAGATGACAGCAGCACGGCTATGCGATTGGACATCGGACTCCCAACTCTACAAGATTGACGACTGCAATCCCGTCTAGCCATGATGTCTAAGATCCTCCACCATCAGATAGCCATCCCTCTTCCAGATTACATATCACAGAAAGGCAAATCTACAAGAAGTCAACATCATCTTTGTTTCACCAGACTTACATGTAGTACATCCTCTGATTCCTACAAGTACAGCTTCTTTCCTCGCCTCGCACCATGAAAGACTGGGATGAGCTTCCTACAAATATCATTGAGCTGCCCACATTGAAGCAGTTCAAGGAAGCCATCGGCTGTGAATAGTCACAGCATCATCATTTTTACTTGCACCATAAACATGTATATAATTAGGCCTAGGCACAAATTCACACAAGCCACGCACGCCCACCGTCGAAAATCACCCTTGTCTAGATGCTGAACAGGCTTTGACATATAGATCTAGATCTAGCAGAATAGAAGTAGAAGTACAAGAAATGGAAGCTGATAGACAGTACAACAACATGTAGATCTACAAGTCCAAGGAAGTGCAAACATCAATTTTTCAACAAAGAAAGATGTGAAAATATTGCAGAAAATGGAGACAGAAAGAAACTAGACCTAGACTCTAAATCTAGAGCCTGAGCCTAGAAATAGAGAGTAGATCTAGAGGTAGACTGAAAACTTCAGTCTCTCTAATCGTCGGTTGTTCCACTGAGACTACGTCTGGCTCCACTAGACCTCCGATTACAGAGACTGAAGTACGGGGACCTCTTTCTGTGAGGGACTGTACGGAACAAATGGTTCGGTTCGACCGGACCGCGATGAATGAGATATGCAACGAGATTTTCACTCTTTACATCCTCATAACTGCTGCAGTTATAATAAAAATTAGAAATAACATGTATGTAGCTCATTTGACTTACGATAGCTTGCTCTTTTAGATCCTAAATTAATGATTAATCCGAGAAAGTCTCGTCGTCAACATTATCCGTCTTGGTTTTAGTTGATGAATATTCATTTTTTTCTTTTCGAACGTCCAATAGCTACCGTAGCTATATACGAGTCGGCCCGGCTTCACCAACGAACTCCCACGGAACGAGTGCTCTGATTGGTCATTGGCTATGTTTTGGTAGATTGACCCGGAAATATATCGGCCGCCGGGTCATATAGCTCTATGTTCGATAGAGTGCGTGAACAGTTCTGAGATACTAATTGGATTAATCATATAGGTAAGTCTAAATATTTCATATTTGTATTACATTCCAATTAAAAATATGTAGTCTAGTGTAAAAAGGAGAAGTTACACCTATTTTAAATCTGATTTAGAAATCAGAAAATTAGATCTAAATAAAGAAAATCGGGGAGAAAATGTCGCGGACGAAAACGTGCACAAATTTGACAAAAGCACCCCCTCGGTACAAGATCCCTATGTTACCATCTGTGTTGGGGAATGACAATAAATATCAGTTTTGTTAAAGAAATGACCCAAATCAGATGGTTATTTCCGTCTAATCTAGATCTAGAGGTAACAATATGGGAGTGATGTGAAGATGATCCAAGAAAAGTACATCTTTATTTGTAGAATTTGAATAATAGGTTAGGGAATTAGACTATTAGAGGAATAAGAAAAAGAGATTAAAGGAATTAGAACCTTTGGGGGCAATATTCATTCAATACACAATGCACAAAGCAATGCACACCCAGTGGTGTTCGGTAAGAAATCAGGCGAGGCCTCCACTGTATGTTTCTTACGCCCGACTGTCTGGGGCGCGGATGCCAGCAAACGCACTATACGGCACCCGTCTCCCGCGGGATACTCACTTGCAACTCAACTTCCACATCGTAACGATTGCCTTTGCTCTTCTGATGCCCTTGGAATCTTGAACCACTGTAAAGCAAAGATCGAGCAACTCCAGGCTGGCAACAATTTTGGGGCGGTAGAGGATAAACGTCGACAACGCCTGGCATTTTCAGTGCATTTAAATCCAGGTTTGTAAGTTTTTGGGCCGTCGACCGACTTGCATAAAAAATACCAACAATGTCGTCCTGACTTAACTCGCCTGCACTCGAATCGTACTTCCCCGGCCCCCCATGCATTTCGTGGCAGTAGTTTAACCCCCCTCCCCCCCCAAGAAAAGGTTCGACCGCCCATCAGACCATTATCACTTTAAAACATATCATTATGGAACTGCCGTCTGTCGACTCAATAAGAGAATGTCCACATCACTTTAAGCCTGAAAATACTGAGAGGCATAACTCTAAAATTACAACGGTGGGCATATTATATTCTTAATGATTTTTGTCAGGTTTTGTGAAATACTGTTGAATAGAAAAATTATTGCAGAATAGGCTACCCCAATATACTTTCAAGAGAGCCCGGAGAAACTTCCCCAAATCAAGTTCTTAGTAAAACATTAAAAATAAAAAATATAAAAATCCTGAAGCATTGTAAATTAGACAGGTATTATGATGAGTGAAACATCGAAATACCAAGCCTGGAATAAGGTCTACCCACCTCCATTTTTTTGTGTGAAAGATATTTTATTTTTAATAATAACAGAATGACAATATTACAAGATATTGAATACCGTTTAAAAGTGTCCCATTTTCGTTAAAGTGCCTCTCAGCCCCGGCCCGCTAATTCCTTTTCTTCTTGTCTATTTTCTGAAATCCTTGTTTTAATTTTTTGAACAAGTTAAGGGTCTAAATAAATGAATAAATAAATAGAACATAAGTATTACAAAAATAAATAAATACATTCCTACAAATTAATGAGGAAATATTGTGTCTCCATTCCATGACTAACAAAAAAGGTGGATCGTGGAATATCCCTGCATCTCCATCCCCAGAAAATAAAAATGAGCTTGCACCATGAGAAATCAGAACACAAAATGAAATAAAATAAACATCAAATATTACTTTAAAATCTCATTTCATGTTTTATTCACATATACCAGATGCTCTAAGAAAATAAGTATGTGTATTGACATGTACAATATCAGATGATCTGATTTATTTCTTCTCACCATAATTATTTTTTCATTGGCAAACAAAAACTAAAAATCTGGAGAACACACACCAACCAAACTTCATTAAGACAAACTTATTCCCAAAATGATAAAATCAAACAAGAGTTTACACGTATTAAAGCATGATCTAGGAGAGTAAATATGAAGTGCATTGGTTTTAATCCTTGCATACATATAATTAGCATTCTAGCTCTGTCCTTCCCAAGTTACAAAGGATGAAAAAGCAAAACCAAAGTTAGATATCTTATCTCAGCCATTGAGAGTCAGAAGGGCTTTAAATTTTGTGTTCAAGTATATGAATTAACACCCTTCTGTCTCCAAAATAATATTGCCTTCATTACGTGTAGGTGTTATTTTTTAAAATATTTTTTAATCAATGATAGAACAAAAAAAAATCCAACATAAAGAGAAGTAATACACGGTGCTGTAAGCTTTGCCAATATTCAACTGAAATTCCCCACTTGACTTAATAGAATATTAACTTTTAGAATATTAGAATATGAAATTTAAATGTAAAATCACTTTATATTATACGAGTTGTAACGTCAAGTCATAATAGATCAGAAGTGTAAAACATTTGTCACATGCAGTGGATCTAAATGCAAAGCCAATATATGTAAGTATCCTCACAACAATCTATATTTTGTAACACATTATAGAAGTTATCCGGTTAGCAGTTCAATGAATAAGATAGCTGTATTGGGATTAACCATTTCAGACCTTGAGGGATATAGTTACACAGCAAGGCAATTCCAGTCACCTAAACACTTCAATGCCATTACAAGAAAAATTAAATATAATAAAAGCATCATTGGACGAGTCAAAGCAAAGAAAATAAGTCATATAACCTAATATCAATGTCTGCCAATGCTTATTGTATTTTTCAAAACAACAATTCCTTTTTTCAATTTGAAAAAAAAAATTATATGACAAATAAACATGTATCTCCAATAATGCCCATGCTTTGGTCATAAATTTCCTATTTCATCCATCTTTGTAGCTTCATAGAAGCCTCTATTCTTTTTGGTAACATCACATTTGATAAAATTTGAACAGTGGTCACATTCAATACATCTCAACTGCATACATTGTATCTGAATAATTCATGGAGAATTAGCATATAATAGGTACATGTATATGAAAGTACAACTAGTGGTATATAACTATATAGGAGTCGATGAGAGTATTTTCCTCACCTTCAAATAGATGTTAAGACCCTGAATTTAATGCTATATTTTCCACTAGCTGCACTACGATCTTTGAAAATGGAACTGAATATCATATGCATATATGTGGGAATAACTTACTGGCATGTATGGTTGCTACAAGTAAAGAAATTGGCAATATAGATATATATATATATATATAAAACATACATCTTTTAAAGTGAAACAAATATAATGTTCTAGATCATTTTGAAGAAAGTGAACTCTTTTACTGCAGGAATCATTCATGTCTGTTAATTCAATGTAAAGAAACTGACAATATACATATAACATATAACTTAGCAAAACAAATATAGAGTTCTGTATTATTTTGAAGTACACTTAAAGATAAAGTTGAGTTCTGGTCATGTGATTGCATTGTGAAAGAAACGGCGTGGAATCTATCAGAAAAGGTTGATCATCTGGTATATAAGTATTCGTGTGTATTGCAAGGTTCTGGAATCATCAAAATGATAAGAAATTTGGCTAAATCTTGGCAAAGTTACAAGCACTGTACACAGAATGATATATATGGGACTACACAAGCACATGGCGAAAAAAACCTATCCCCGATTTTTACGGTGTTTATGTCATATTTAGAATATGAAGGCATTTGAAGAGCCATGCTTTTCAGGGAACATGTTTAATCTGATGTTCTTCCACCCTTGCATAATAAGAATGATAACACTCAAAAATTATTTTTTACCTTTTCCTAGAACTCAACCTTCTCTTTAATACTTCATCAATCCTAACAATAAACATAAGGAAAAAGAAATATAATTTTGCACTGTAAATATATTTGCAGTCATTTATGAACAATATTTCAACTAATTACAAATGAAAGGGAAAATGACAAATGAAATAATTCTTTTAAATGACAACTTTCATCTGAGGGGCTGGAATCTAACTAACTTCATCAATCCTAACAATGAACATAAGGAATAAGAAATATAATTTTGCACTGTAAATATATTTGCAGTCATTCATGAACATTATTTCAACTACCGGTAATTTACAAATGAAAAAAGTAAAAGGAGATAAAATCTCTATTTTATAATTTGATTTCACCACATATGTTATCTGTTGAGAACCCGGCAAGTATTAAATCTGTGTAAAAGTACGAGTTATGGGTTCCAGCAGACAAAAGGTGATTCAACAGGGTCTGTATCTTTTCATCAGATGATTATTTCAAGATTTTAGTTTAACTTAAAAATCAATCGACATGTTTGACATAAGAAAGAGAACATGAAAAATAGAAATTACTATACATGATACAAGCTTGAGTGTGAATGGCTAATGTACCACTATATGTGAAATAAGTGTGAAGACAGCAGGGAGTGGTTTCACAAAAACGTCATAAGTACAAGATCAAGGACATCTCGATGCAGACACTCAACTTGACTGTGAAGCGTTTCACAAAACCGTCTTTGCCAACGCTAGGGAAAACTTCCCTGACACTCTCTTATATTTTTATTTTTTGAAACAGTTTGAGTGAAACAAAGCATCATAATCTCTTTTGGTAATTCAGGATAAAAATCTGATGGATCGTGACAAAGACCATAGTTTTTAGCTGATAGCATCAAAATTGTGAATTTGTTGCTTATCATGGTTGTGTGAAAAAGTTTGTCTGCTTCCTGAGATCTCTGTAAGTCGCGGACAAAGTTATGACTGTCATGGAGTTGGTTTCGTGAAACAACCCCCATAAGTTATAACAAAAGTGACCAGCTCTCGGAACACTTGTGTTTTTCTATCTGTATGAGGGCAGGGCAGTAATGTATTTAAGTAGCTAAGTTTGAAGGGGTAGACTTGTCAGATTTTTATGAAAACAAACAACAACAAAAAAGATACAGGTTCAACTATAAGGTGATTGCTTAACAAAATACACATAATACTCTAAAATATAATAATAAAAGGCAATACAAAACTATCATATAGCATGTACATTACATACCAGTGCTCTGCTTAAAAATATAATAATTTTTGTATTCACATTGGTAATTATTGAATGAATATTCATAAGGTAGAATATTATAGCAGATAAACGTAACCTCATAACATAATTAACTATAATTTTCCATAGTGTCGTGATACAATAAGTCATGACCGACCATTTGCGATCCTATTGATGATTGTCTCCAGAGTGTTAAGCTCAGACAAGAGATAGACACGTTACCTGTCTACTTCCGACAGTCCATCCAAGCTCCTGTCCAATGCATCCTTGCATAATTAACTTTTCAATACTATCATCGCTCCGTATACAAAATGTGGCCCCTAAAAGTCCAAATTTGCTACATTCCATCTTTTGACAGAGGGTAGCGTGTTCCCGGATTTCATTGGTTTCACATTCAATCCAAGATATTCTCAGCATCCTCAACTTGTCCATAAAGGATCCCAATAAACTATTCTTGATGACTGTAACAAAATTTATCTTGTTTATAGCCTATAAAGAGTCCTAAAGAAATGACATGATATGAGAGGTGATATATTCTGATAATTCTAATAATAAGTAACGATGAGTCTTAAATGATACAAAATATGTTTACCGGTAATTCAGATATGACAAAATGATAAAAATCAAGCTGCACACACAAGTCTCAAAACACAATTTTAAGTACTACAGTGTTCTTTTGTTAAGCACCCATTATTTGGGACATTATTTAAAAAATTGCAAATTGATTTCTTTACTACAGTGTATATTTTCTTGGTGCTTCCGAGAAGAAAAAAAAGTCATGCACAAGCTCACATGAAAATCTCAATACAGACTTCTGAATGGATACCCTCAAGAAATAAAAACACAGCTATAGATCTGCTTTTGCATGATTCAGGTTTAGTCCCTCTTCATTGAACAATTTTTGGTATTAGGACCGTATGTCTTTGTATTGTCAATGGCAGAAATGTCCTTCTAGTGGGTAGATGTAGGTATTAGGAACGCAAGAGCTATATATTGTCAATGTCAATAATGGCCTTCTAGCGGGTAGATATAGGTATTAGGAACGTAAGAGCTATATATCATCAATGCCAGCAATAGCCTTCTAGCAGGTAGATGTAGGTATTAGGAACGTAAGAGCTATATATTTTCAATGCCAATAATGGCCTTCTTGCTTCTGGCTCACTGCATGAAAACTTCATAGAAGTTGATACAAGGTGAGTAATACATGGAGATGTAGAACATGAGGTCTGTTAGGATAGTGGGTATGATGGGCCAGAGGAGACAACTGAAGAAGATGACGAATAACATGTTTGTCTGGCGCTTCAAGGAGAAGAATGTAGTCCTGTGTTGTGTGTAGAAGAGAGAAAAACATGTCTATGAATCAGAGATTTGCACTTTCACAACATTTAACCTATTTGGAATTATTTGTGGATTTGCCAAATTGAGAAAATGTTGGGTTTTTGGTGACCTACAGCATAAAAGAGTGAAAATCAGTAGTTTATCTTCATCAGTGCAGTTAACATGTACAATTCATGAACCTCTTTTAAACTTGGGATGGAACATGAGCTCCTCATTATCAAAACGTATTGTATATTGCAGATTTATAAACAAAATTTGCTTTAGGGAATTTCAGTACAAGTATATGTCATAAGTCATGTGAAAAAAATAGATCTGCTCAAACAGGAGTCTACAGCGAAAAGACTCTTAATTTCATTTAAAACTGATTGATTTAATTATGTCTGTAAAAATCAAAAGCACACAATTAATTATGAAAGGTAACAGGAATCCCCTCAATTGTGTAATTGACATTATATATATCCCCTAACATAAAGCAAGTATGCACTTCTGCAAAGATCATTACAATTCTTAAAGCTTATTGGTACTAGTTTACAGGGGGATTTAGACACCCTGCAAGGTCACTAAACAGGTGGTTATCTCATCTACTCAGCTCTCAGTTAACATGAGAAAAAGACCCCGTTTACAGTGAGAAATTGCAGGGCCGCCGAGACTACCTCTAGAGCAGGGCCAAATGCGCGGCCAGTTTGGCCTCGCCCTTTGGCCTTTTGCAAGTTTACAGTGCTAGGCCATGCCCAGCCTTTTGCTCACTGTAACAGGGGTCAAAGAGGATCATGGGGGACCAATGGTCACCGATTTAGCATTGTTTAATATATAGAGAGGGCACTAGTAGCTACAAGTAGGCAGTGGGCCTTTAAAGACCGTCACCACTACTGGATTAGACCACACACAGAGCCATCGAAGGTCACTGTGACAGGTGGCTATCTCATTAACTCAGCTCTCATTTAACATAAGAAAAAGAGGATCATGGGGGATCAACAGGCACCGATTGGGGAAGTTTTCTATACAGAGGGAGCAAGTAGCTACAAGTATGGCAGTGTGCCTTTAAGATCGGTCATAGTAAATTGGGGGGAAATAGTTGCGACACAAATAGATTGTCAGTCATAGAGGGATTCTCTATGGAAGGGAATTATTTGAGGCTTCATGAAATGATACGGCAGTTGGAAACGATATCCGTGGCGTAATATCTCTCTCAACCAACAACATGAGACTGGTTGAATAGCCCCCTCTTCAGTTTACTTGCTCATACCTACCAACCTTTCACAACATAAATTAGCACTCTCTCAAGTCTACTTTATTGACTATTTCCACAGATGTGTTTTTTTTTTCAGAAAAAGAGAGGAATCTAGAGTTCAAAGCATTAGCTTGGAGGCCAAAAATATAGAGATCATTCTTCTATAAAGAGGGATTGGTTGGCAGCTTTGCTTACCTGACACCCCGCCTGACGAAAGCGGTGATAGCCTTGGCCTCCACCATTGTGAGGAAGGCACAGTTTGCGAGGGTGAAAGCTACGGGCAAGGCGTTTACATCGGCAAAGTTCCAGGCAAACTCTGCGTACAGGTAATACGGGAGGAACAGGAACTTGGGGATGAACTCGACCCATTGCTCCCAGGCAATGTCTTCGCTCTGGTGTTGAAAAATAAGGAGAATGAGGTTGGAAATGAATTGGATATGAGTAAAACAAAGAAGATGGATGTATCAAATGAAGTATCAACGGAATAAGAGGAAGGAAGTAGAAGAAAAGATAGAAGGGAATAAAAAGGAATTAGGAGGAAAAAAGTGATTATCACTCACAGAATGTATGTAATTTTAAGACCAAATTATCAACTGAGCAAAGTTGTAAAGTTGTCAATTCTCAACACCGGAAGATGAATGATCATATGTTTGATATTCTCAACTGAGAAATTCTGCTAACCACCTTTCTAACACACATCTTTCCAATGTAGAGGTACAAAACAAACTTATCTTGCACCAGGACTGCTACCGTTGTTTTTTCCAATACATATGATAAAGAAAATAATAGCATAGCTTTACAATATGTCATCAATGATCCATGAGACACTTTCTACACATGAAGCTGAAAGACAGGGTCACTACATGTCAGTTCATGACCTTAATTTGACTGGTAGAGGTATCTAGGTCAGCTGATATATAAAGTGGTAGATTTCAGAATGTACATGCATGGTATTTCCTGCCTTACAAGCACTGCAATCTACACTCTGGCATGCCACCTGACATTCTCATCTATTCATAGATTGTAAATGTACATTTCAGGCAGGATCTGAAATCAACATCCACAGGTGTTGCATTCCCACTTGTTTACAGAAATAGATTTTGGTGCCTTGGTAAAGTGGGTCAAAGTTCTTCACAGTGACCTGCAATAACTTGATGGCACATTTCAAATAATGTGCAAATTTATAAGTATTTTAATAGAATTATTATTATCATTACATTTTTTTTATTTCTTTTCAGTTACAGAAATAGATTTGATGTTCATATGCATATCCATATACATCAATATGTTCTGACATTGAAAAGCCATTGATGACTTGAAATACAGCATTTTTGTGAAGGATTTTCTAATGTTAAAAAGAGATTTCTTTGTTGTGATTCATTCATCTTATATTGGTGCTTTACCATAGCTTGTTTCAAATTTTCCTGTATAACTCTTTTTGGAGCTCTCAGAGCAAAATCGCACTCTCTGCCTTCACACAAATATTGCTACACCTGCATGGAAAGCTACTATGTAAGTAATAAATATGTGGAGATTCTGATCAACCATCAATCATTAAATTCATTACAAAATTGTAATTTCTCCTAAACTTGAGAATACATGTACTACCATTCAAAATCATATGTAGCTTTTGCAAAACCATAACTTTTTTAGTTATCGCAGATTAATATTCCAGATTATTGTTGAATTGTAAAAGGCTCATGACATGGTCTTAACTTGTTACAACAACATTTTTCAATTCATGATCATGTATTGTTGTACTGCAAAAAAAAAAAAAATGTAATTATTATCAATCAGTGAAATTGTCATATTACCAGAGTCTTTGCTTTTAGAGTGATGGTTTTCCCTGTGACTTACATAGTATTGCACAATGATGTTTGCTTCTCCAGAGATGGCGGACCTTGCTGGGCAGACGAGATGGATGAATGGAAGGAAAACATCTTCATAGTAGAACATGTACATTCCGGTCATGGTCAGGCGAGGAAACTCTCGCACTGTGTACGATAAGAAGGTGCTCAGGCCTTGATGCAATGCCTAGACAGAGTAAATATGGGATATTAGATGATTTAAGATAAAGTTGAATTCTGGTCATGCGATTGCATTGTCAAAGAAACCGTGTGGAATCGATCAGAAAAGGTTGATCATCTAGCATATAAAATATTGGTGTGTACTGCAAGGTTCTGGAATCATCAAAATGATAAGAAATTTGGCCCAGTCTTGGTAAAGTTACAAGCACTGTACACATAAATATGTACATATGGAACTACATGAACATGTGGCAAAAAAATCTGTCCCAATTTTTATGCTGTTACATGCCATATTAAGAATATTAAGGCACTTGAAGAGCCATGCTTTTAAGGGAAAATTATTCTATGATGTTCTTCCACACTTGCAAAATAACAATGATAATGCTCACAAATTATTTTTCACCCCTTTCTGGAACTCAACTTTCTCTTTAAAGTTTAAGATAATCTTGAAGAAATCAAATTCTGGAATTGCATTCTATCACATACCATGAACTTTGTAGAATAAGTTAAAACAAACATTAAGAAAGACCCTAAATTGATAGTCTAAAAGTGTAGACACTGTTACGGAAAAAGGAAGGAAAATGGAATGTGACTGCAAACTATCCTTCTACCTTGAACTCCCAAAGATCTATTGGAGGTTTTCCACCGAGCTGTTTGACCTTCTCCAGGGCTATCAGGATGGCCTGCCGATGAAGTGAGTTGTTGATGTTGAAAGGCTCCTTCTCCAGTTCTCCTTCAGACTGTAGTCCCTCCAGGAGCACCCCATCTAGAAGAGGAGAAAGAAAACAATCCAGAAAAAATGGTGATAACGGAGCTACCATGAAATTGGAAATGTTTTTGAATTTTTATCATTTCATTGAAAAACGTTGAAGAGCTTCAGTATCAAACAGATGGGTTCTTTAAGTAGCACCCCATGGAGCTTACAAATAAAACTCACACTAACTCAGCAACAAGACATAAAGAATGACAGTGATGAATGATAAATTCGAGGCAATTCACTCCCCCTTTAATCAATCTCAAAACAAGCTTTGTTTTTGAGGGCAGATCATTCTGCAACAGTCAAAATGACACTAGAGTCTCTTTGCATGTGCTATCCTAGAGGAATCGTCACTCATATAGTTTCTAAGAGAGTTATCAGAGTGGTTTTGCTGCCAACAAATAAATTACCGGCCGGTACACCTGAAAACCAATTAAGACCTTGGCAACTGATTGCACATCGTAATAAAAGGCACCGCAAAAAAATTGTTTATAATACATGCCCAATCAATCATTTATCGGTTAAGTCATTTCTAGTCACAAAGCAAATAAAAGACCTGTAGCTATTGCTATTTATACAAAGGCATAAATTCATCTTCAAATAATTCCTGATTATAACCTTTTTTCTCAGAAAAAAACTAAATGATGATAAAGATTTGCCATTATGGAGTTACACAAGGCAATTAGTCATATGAACAAACTATGTCTGATTTATATTTTTTTAAGACACACAAAATATTATCTGTCAATCAAGAAAGCCCATGCTCAAGAATGCAAGGAACATACTCTCTTCCACTTACTTATTTCACTAGCATTGAACTGTCTGCTGTAGCCATCGGCTGCCCAGGCTCCTAGCTCCGATAGCCACTGTGAGACGTCGGCAGGTCTCCACCTTGAAAGGGGTTTGTACACCAACATCTCACTGTCCTGCCTGTTCCAATTCAACAGGATCTGGAAAAACTGCAAGTAGATGGTCAAGAAAAAAATACATAAGAAAAAGTGGAACATTGTGTGTCAAGAACTATAAGAAAATTGATATACATACATGTATTTTATAAAGTGTTTTGAAATTGTTTTGAATGTATTTCAATTTTATGTGTTTTTTATGCATTAGCTACTATGTAATATTGGAGTTGAGAAATAAAAAAATCTTGAAGAAAAAAAGAAGAAAAATTTGATCAAGAATCTGAAGAAACTGGAAAAAAAAAAAAGAAAAAAAATGTCCAAGAAGGGTAGAATAGAATCTGGGTCTTGAAGCCTGGCTTCAAAGTCAAGAGAAAAGGCATTTGAAAATGACTGCACTTTTACTGTGCGTTGGCAATACTGTAATAGCATGGGAATCACTATGTGACAGACATACGTGCCACTGGAAATGTTGTGGTATAGTAATTTTGTCACTTGACTCTCAATCCACAGGTTGAGACAGGGCTCAACACTAACAGGCGCCCGGCCAGGACACAAGGGCCCCCAAAAAATCTATGTCTGGACACCTAAATTTTCAAAATTTGTACATTGGCTCATGCATAAAGACTCTACAAATTAAAATCTGGAACCCCTTCTAAAATTGTCAGTGGAGCCCTGGTTGAGGGCTTGAATCCTAGTTTGGTAAGACATTAGTACACATCTGGGACAAGAAGACAAAATGTAAGTTAGTACACAATGAATGCTTGACAGCATGTCATGTAAGTCATTTAAAACATATCACATTAAAACTGTACAACAATAACACTGTTTGTACGGTGCATTTTTAATGCTGTGTGGCCTACAGCATGGATGTGGGGTAGACATAAGCACTACACAAGAAGACACAGTATTATCATTAATCATAAAAACCATGTCGTGTGACCTATTTAAACATAGAAGGGAGACACTTTCAAAGCTTTAGAGTGATATAGCAAGAATGAAAAAAAAGAGAGAAAAAAAAAGAAGGAAAACCATTTAATTGCTCCGTTGACAGTTGGCTCTTTCTAACCTTTTCCTAAGAGCATTGAGAACATTCTTCAAAGGTTTAACGCACTCTATCAGAACTGTTCTAATATGCATTATTACACTTACAAACACAAGGCCCAGTGTTGTGAGGACTCCCCACACGAACCCCTTCCTGAGTCTGTCTTGCCTTCCTCCTGCCGTCTCTGATTCTCTCGTCTTCTCTTCCGCCTCTCCAAACTCCTCAAACTCCTGGAGAAGCTTGATATCTTCGAAGGGTTGGAGGGAGGCGGTACGCCTGCGAATGGCCTTGGGATGTAGCTTATCGATCGTGTTCCTGCATACAGGTGGAGAAGTAAAAATGGGCTATTTGGAGAAAAAGCAGCACCAATTTCTTTATTGTGTACCCACACTGCAATAGAGGGTTTCAAAGACAGGTTCTAGTGGCAATTGCTCCACTAAGACTTGAATTCTTAACTTCAACCCTGGACTAAATCTATCCCTTACCCAACCAAAAACCCTATTGCATCCCTAACCCTATGTCTTGCACAAATTAGAGCGCATGTCACGACAACCAATGGGGATATAGATAATAATGAGATAGATAGCTTTAAAGTAATGGGTAATGGTCATCTTTCTCAACGAATAAAAATTTTCTGTCCTTGAACACAATATTTTGGACAAAGTTTAGGTAAAAACAATCCTAATCTGTTACTATCACTTGAATACTTAACCTACAGTGGGAAAAGCAGGGTAGGAGAGGAGCATTATTTGATTACCTGATGATGATGTTGATATGAGGGAATCCAGTCCAAGGTTGCCTGCACTCTGGACATGTAGTCTTCTGCGACGTCTTCCACCATCTGGCTAGGCACAGCCGACAAAAGCTGTGTCCACAGTTCAACGTTGTCGGTTGCACCATGAGCTCATAGCAGCATGCACAGGAGAAATTACTGTCCAGCGAGCTCACTTCTGAGTAAGGTGTGTCACCCGGACTCTCCGTTCCGGTTTCCTCGTACAAGGAGGGTTTTAACGTCCTTTCCTCATACTCTTGTGCAGGAAGATCGCTTGTGGAATGGGAGCGAGAGTGTCTGATCGGTTGGTCGTACTGGCCATTGGCTTTCAGGTTTGATTGTTTGACATTTTGATGAAATTGGCTTTGTGACTCTTCTTTTGAGGCAGCCATTGTGGTGTTTTACAAGTGCCGGTATAAGACTAACACTAACAATACTGCAGAACTCTTCTTGCCACGATGATGTGGTAATGGCCATTTCTGAAAATCAATTTTATGTTCCGCATCTCATGCTGTGAAAAAATTGCAAGAATAGAGAATAGGAAAAGATGAAAATAAAAACATTAAATCAAATTGCAAAACATTTCAATTACATACAGGTGCATATGGCCAACAGAGAGATAAATCTCTACCAGAATAATTTTCTGTAAATTTTACATTCTGAAAATGGACATTTCATGGAAACACTTAAGAATTTTTTCTGAATAGTAAATAGTAATCAAGAGGAGGCGCGCGAGGACAAGAAACTTGTAATTTTTGTTATTTCACCTAATTGCAGCATTTAAACGTTGGTTCTCAGCTCTATTGAGTCATCAATCTGGAATAGTCTGTAAGCACACACACTAATTTGACACTTTACCAGTCAGTCATTCTCATAGTGCAGAGACTGTTAAGCACAACGACTCACAACTAATATTAATAATAGAATTCAGTCTTCAAAAGCACTTGAAAACTGGTCGTGCTTGAATGTGGTTTATAAGTTCTTTTGCAACTCCAGGGAGCTCCAGAGCCTGCATAGAAAACGATTCAAACAGTAGTTTGGGTCACATTTGCACAGCCGCTACCGCACAGATGCTCTAACGCCTATGGTCGCATAAGTCCAGGGAGCTTCAACGCTGAAATACTAAAACGATTCAAACAGCGGGTTGGGTCACATTTTTTTCAAAATTTAAAAAGGTCGTGATTACAATTTTTACTTACAATTTTTTAAAAAAATCTTCTGGGCATCTGTCCAACCACTTGAAATTATATTTAATTTGAAGAAGTCTTTGAGGGATAAGAAGGGTGATTGGAAGATTCTGCATCCTAACCATATTCATCCATGTTAGCGTTGATTAAACATGGCGAACAGAAAGTACACATGAGAGGTAGCGGTGCAGCGCCGTTTGCTGAAAATTGCTAAATATTAACGAGGTTGAAAAGGGCTCTTTTTCTTCGGGTTGTGAATGCTTATTCAGTAATTTCGGACGAACTGCGCTCTTTGACTTTAGCATTAATATTCAGACTTGCTGCATCGCTACCTCGCAAGCGAACTTTCTCTTTGCCATGTTGAACAGATGATACAACATGGATGAAAAGGGTTAGGATGAGGAATCAACCATTTTATCCATCAGAAACTTCTTCATATTATGATTTCAAGTTGTTGGACTAGATCTAGACCAGGGGGTCGTTTCTCGAAACCGTCATAACTACAAGATCAACGACATCTCGCCACTGTCGCGCAACTTGTCAGCTAAGTGTTTCACAAAACCGTCTTTGCCAAAATGAGTGACAACTTCTGCGACAAGCGAGTTGTCACTCCTCTGAACCCGTCATATCTTTTTAATTGTTGTAAAGCGCCATCACAAGTCAGTTTGTTGCTATTCCATGGGCCCCGAAATGTACGATTAATTTCACTGTCATTTAGAAAAAAATATAGACGAGTTTGGTACATAATTCTCTGGGATGCGAAATGCAAATGTAAAGAAGAGATAATACAAATTATACAGAAATTTTAAAAAGCTGAATATAAACATTAAATCACAAATCATTAAACTATAACATATATATAAAAGAGATAATGTTACACACTGTTGTCCATAGTCAATCCAGTCCTTTCTTTCGATACCATCATACCTTTGGGGCCTATGTGCATTATTATTCCCTCTCTAATTTCTTCTTCCAAATTATATTTTCAATACCAAATCAATTATATAACGAGTATTTATGAGACTCTTGAATTAAAAAACTGGCTGAGAAAAGGTATTTTGCCTAAAATTTCTTGTCACAATAAACAAAAAAAGTAAGTATTGGTTAACTATCACATTACGGTATCCTTCATCAACTACCTGTTGATTGTATTGTCGAAAAAAAACACTCACCGGTTTTTCTTTAATTTAAGAATCTTTACAGAAATATGCAAATTGTTTGATGATATACATTTGATAATGACACTAGACCTCTATAAGTTACTCATTTCAGGAGAATTTATATGTAGATCTTGTTCTTGAGCTGCTAGTATCGCGATATATCAATATCATGTCTGTCATGGCTTTGTGAAATGGTTTATCCACTTCATGACATCTCTGTAGGTCGGCGACAAAGATATGACTGTCATGGAGTTGGTTTCATGTAACGGCCCCCTAATGCCCAGGGGCGTTGAAAAACATTTCAAGTCAAAATTGTAAAAACTAGACTCTACCTCTTTAAATTTCGAAAAAAATGTGACTGATCCCGCTGTTTGAATTGTTTTCGTAGTGGCATCGGCGTCAAAGCTCCCTGGAGCTGGACTGACTGGAGTTACTGAATAATCAGAGACAGAGTACGGTAGACGACTCTCTACTCTACTCTACTCTAGATCGGAGCTCCAGACATGCCAGAGCGGCTGTGCGGTTTGAACCGTTTTCTTATTCTATTTAGTATTCATTTAATTTTCAACTTTTCCTCTTTCTTTTAAGAGTTTCAACAAGAGGAAAAAGAACTACACGTAGCCTTCTCGTCAATACTCGTACTACTCGTAGCGTCTAGTCGTACAAACACAACAGTCACGCTCACACAAGTCCCACTCATTCAAATTCGAGTTTGGTAATGTTAGATTAGAATCTACATTCATTAATACTCAGTATCAAATTTTGATCGCCACCATTCATTGCAACAATGAAATAATGTTCACCTCTCCATTCTTTATCATGTTAATTAGCATTTACTATCAAACAAAGTTTGACTTAAGTATTCAAGCAACAGCATTTTCAATAGCAGTATTTTTATTTACCTTCATTCACTGGGCAGAAATGATCAATGACGCATCTACAGAAAATGATACGAAATAAATAACGGAACGAACATCATGTCCACAGTAACTTCATCAGTTATGAACAAAAAAATCGCCCCAAATTATAGACAGCTCGGTCAATACTGCTCACTGAAATCTAGCATTATCTAGACTCTTGAGAGATGCGGTATGGATCGAGTCGATCTTTCATGAATTTTCTGGCGCTGTTTATTTTGTGAAATCATTTTAAGTTGCGGAAGATAAAAACGAATAATTAAGTTGTTAATCATAGCGACAAAGAACCCGCAAGCTAGCGTACGTATTTGCAGCTGGATGAGATGGGGCATGCAGTTTTTACCCCCTGAAAATTTTTTAAATTAAATTATTATTAAAATGTTTTTAAAACCTCATAAAATATGGATATCGTATGATCTTTCCAATTTCGATATAGATGAAATGAGAGGACATGAACAAAAAAATTTTTTTTTAAAGGAAACGGAGTTCACACAATTCCTCTGAGGTATATAAAATCAAGTGCAATACAAATTGATTCGAATCTGAATATGCTCAAACATATAAAAATCAAGTATCACCGATAATATGAATACTATACTTGTCCCGAAATTGTAAATCAGAAGAAAATGATGTAGACTTTCATGCACGCTCGCATATAAATTAATTTATTGAATATGCTTTAGGCCTATATAAAACAAATTACGCTACAATCCATCCGCAAAATGTAAATCATAAAAAACGGCCCTAACTTAAGAAAAGATGTGGAAAACAACGTCCACGGCTCGGTCTCCTCTCTTTGATTAATTCATGCAAATTTGGGCCCCAAAAGTGTATTTCTCAGTGAAATACATAGGTCAAATTTGGCTTGGTACATCGGAGAGATAGTGCGGGGGGGGGGGGGGGGGGG
>BEXV01000588.1:128947-139219 GCA_003118195.1 Hemicentrotus pulcherrimus | reverse complement strand
AACAAACAAATAACGATTAAACTTTGAACAATATGTCTGTTCATTATAAAGCATAATGAATACGTACATTACCTCAAAGAAACAGGCATAGTATCCATGAAATGGATATTGGCTGGCGGCTCATTAACATACAGATACAAAAAACATAAACAGTATCACTATGATCCATGAAGTAAGAATATTACTTGGTAAGTTTGTGAAGAAATCGGAACCATAACGGCATTGCATCGTTTTAAATTAGGGCATTATTTACTTCTATTTGATCTCAGTCTCATAATCTTTTGGTTTCCACACCACGAGATTGCGCGCACTGCAAAATATGCGCGATTAATCTTGCAAGATTTTCTTTTTTTACCGTCTGAATTGGCTTTCACAGTGTTAATGCGACTAATAACAATAAACACAATTATAATAATGATGAGGATTATTATTATCATCATTATAATTATGATTATTAATATTATTGTTATCATTATTATTATTACTATTATTATCATCATTATGACTTATTAAGTAAGCAAACATCATTCCCCAAAACCTGGGGGGATGATTGTACATGCCATCCCCCTCATCCCCCCCGTTGTCTACGCCCCTGGGTATAGGCAGTTTACGTGTTTCGGAATAACGAACCTTCGGAATAACGAACCTTCGGAATAACGAACCTTCGGAATAACGAGCTGTAACCAAAAAAACCCGTAGATTTCAAGAATTTTAGGTCAGTCGCAAAGGACATTACAACATCTTTTTTTAGGCCTTATTTAGATGTAGAATATACTTTCTCTCCCGTTCGCGCCATTTTGTCGTTATCCTGTAATTCAAAGTTCAATGAAATTCATTTTCATTGTACGATGTAATAACTCATTCATTTCTAGTTTGACATGATGGATAGGTGAGATTCGAAAGTTTGAATCTATCATACAAACTATTTTCCGACTTAAAAAGTTGAATGATTGAAATATAAAACAAAAACTCATTGAAAGAATGTTAGATGATGTCATCAGTTGGCCTGCACATTGATTGATTGATTGATTCATTGTTTTTTATTCGGCAAGCTTCCACAAACAACAATATACAATAATAACAGATCAAAAATAAATCAGCTTGAACCGGATAACCCACGAAAGCTCGAGAGCTTATTTCATAATACTATATTGTTAATAAACAAAATAAAACAAAGTTTATTACACTTACATAATGTGGCATCAGACAGTTAATTATTTCACTGTGAGCTATTCTCTCAAACAGTCCATCGGGTTCGTCACATCCCTCCTCCTCGACGCCCTCCTCGTCTTCCGTCGTCTGAGTGTTGTCATGAATGCTCGGGACATCGACCACCTGTACCTGGCTGAATGATACGTCTGTATTCTCCAAGTGTTCGCTCTGGTAATGGTCTTCTTGCTCTGGTTCGTCACATCCCTCCTTCTCGACGCCTTCCACGGCTTCCGTCGTCTGATCAGTGTCGTCAGGAATGATAGAGACATCGACCACCTGTACCTGGCTGAATGACACGTCTGCGTTCTCGATGTCTTCGCTCAGGCAATGGTCTTCTTGCTTTGGTTCGGAGCAACGTTCGCGTTCGCTATCGGGCTTGGATTCCTTGGTCGAGGAGTTCTTCTTGGAAACTTTCTGGATTCGTTCAGCCATATTGGAACTGCTGTTTGATTCTCTTTAATCGAAATTAAAAACTATGTATTGGTCGTCGATTAATATTCGCAACTTCTTCTGTGATGTAGTTGATCGGTATCTTTGTAGCTAATGAGCAGTCAGCTTTATGAGTCCTGGTATTTATCATTTTTATCCAACAAACATATCACTGCGCACTAGCCATGGATTCAGTGATAATAATAACCAGAAGGGAAGTCCCAGAAAAACACAAAAGGAGCGAAAGGGAAAGAAGGCGTGGTAAAGTGACGTAGGCAAAAAGGGTGACTAGCTGGCCTGGAGTGACGTGTGTTAAGGTCTTAAAGTGTAACATGGTTTTAAAGTGTAAAACGGTGCCCCGCTGCCCGGCTATAAGCTCCCGAATAATTATTCGCTGCGTGTGGACGGACAGTACAGTGCTTTACGTTTAATTTTTCATTATAGCTGGCTGTATGATGCATGCTCGCTCGAGGTAGCAAGCTGCTATGTTTCGCCGAATTGTAAAATGTAACAAAATCAACTTTTAGAGCTTAATTTAGGAAAACACATGCTTACATGCAAAGCATGCTCTTTCCGATATTAAAGGTATTGCAAATTTTGGTATAGGGCCATGAATTTGGTTCGAATTAACATATTGGAAACATATGCGATCCTACAATATTCAGTAATCGTTGTCGCGGTTGAAATCGAGTCTAAAGTGATGAAATTGACTTTTCGTTTTAAATCTCCCTCTCAAGGTCAAGATATTAATTTGGCTTTAAAGCAATGTTTCTTTACAAAAAAGACCGATTGGCTCTTCTCATTTGGAAATTATATATCACAACTACATATTCTGAGATTGTCATGGTCGCAGCTACCATTGTATGGCTGTAGGCGGGAGCACAAATATTGAAATCATCCCTGAAAATGTAATTACATTGTTGGGGTGTATAAATATACCAATGTATAATAATATATTTAAAGGGATCGTTTAACAATGCTAAATCTGAGATACACGGTCCTACATGTTACCAGTGTCTATGATATGGTGTAATATTGAAGCCCTAAAAAAATCGCGCTTCAAAAATGATCAAGAAGTGCCTCAAAAAAGTAAAAATCTTTGAGTGACCGGTTTTACCATACTTGTTTTCCCCAATAGACTGTAGTGTTATGAAAACCGTCAGGCGAACGGTTTTCAAAATGTGTAATTCCAATCATAAATACTTTTATGGTGCCCCTGAATATTATTAATTAGTATGAATTCTGCGAAACATTGCTGCAGTTAGCTAGTTAAACCTCGAGCATGCTAGATGTAATGCCATAGCGCTGTGGTCTACACGGAGCGACTAATTTTCAGGAGCTTAAGCACCGTGTTAATGATAATAATATTAATATTCCGCTTTTAGATAGCGCCCAATACACTGATACAACGATATGCCTAATGAGCGCTTTACAGATATATTATTACCCTGGTCATCGGATTCAGGCCATTTTACAAGCGCACACTTGCTCATTCAACCACATGGACTCTTCGCGTCCCATTTAACACCTGGGTGGAGAGTACCAAGTCCAGGTAAATATCTTGCCAAAGGATAATAGTGCCGTGTCGGGATTCGAACCCTCGACCTTCGCATCTTCAGTCAAGCGCCTTAAACTACTCGACCACGACACTCCTTTAATACAGTAACAAACGTGCCGCTAGGAGCTTGTGTATATTTCTCCAAGTCTCTATACGATAGTGTATGTTTTCTGTCAAACAAACAAAATCCAAACAAGCCTAGCGTAACAGGATTTGTCCTTTTTCTTTACATTTTCCCTCTCCTTTTTGTTGTCTTCTTTGCAACAGCATATTAAATGAATGAATGAAATTAAATGTTATTTAATGATACACGCCGCCATAATTTAACTTCGTTTTACTAATGTCGGATGTAACACTATACAAAAGTCGAATGAAGAGGTGCGCAAAAATTATATTGACTAGTTTTAAAAGAAATATAAAGAAGAAGAGATGAGACAGGCCACACTAAGGGGGAAACAATAAGAGATGGAGGGGGACATCTAGTAGGTTTGTCAGATCCATATATCAACCAAATTATCAAATATATGAAATAGGAAGAAGTTTTACTTCCGTAATCCAGTGTGCAAATAGTTTGCACGCTATCTTAATTGCCGGCATCATGTTCGAATGTAACGACTAGCATGACTAGAATCTGGCCGATTTAGAATCAGTTAATGAAACTAGCCAGGAAAATATCTTTCCTTTCCTCTAATTTGAATAAGAATAAGAGCGGATATACGATGTATTGTTTTATATGCCCGGTAAAGTTCAACAGAATCTACCAAAAAAAATAAGAAGAATAAGAGCGGATATGCGATGTAGCATTCATTTTAGTATACATTTCCGGTAGAGTTCAACAGAATCTATATTAATATTTTATTTATATTTCTTATTATCCATCATAGAAAATTAAATCTGTATAGGCTTGCTAATAAAATGATTGCACGGATGAAAAAGTGTCGGCTGAATCTCAATGTAAAATGGATGTCCAACTTTCATTGCTTTGACCTATTAAATGTTTTTTATTTCAATTCTACCTTATCTTCTTCAAAAATAAGAAAGTTAGTCGTTTGATATCTACAAGAAAGAATCACANTATTCGGGAGTGATCGTATAACGAGCGAGCAAAAATGAACTTTTCTTTCAATGATAATTGGTATATAAACATAAATCTTTATGTTGCAGGTCGGGGCGACACAAATCAACTCATACATTA
This sequence comes from Hemicentrotus pulcherrimus, assembly GCA_003118195.1. Lineage (NCBI taxonomy): Eukaryota > Metazoa > Echinodermata > Echinoidea > Camarodonta > Strongylocentrotidae > Hemicentrotus > Hemicentrotus pulcherrimus. The sequence continues at coordinate 134,825 of BEXV01000588.1, read as the reverse complement.
ATCACTAAAATCAATCAATTCATCAATTCTGGCGAGCGAGGAAACAATATCTCTTAAAATAACGTTTGGTACTTATTTACTGGGATTATTGTTGCAGGCAAGGGGGCGGACATATTTTGTTAGAAATGTTCAGTTCAGTTCAGTTTATTTTATTTCAACACGGGCACTTGCTTCAGCCAAAGGCTGTTCTTCAGCAAGTCCGTGCATCTTAAAAACAGTTACATAGCATAATACAGAGACATGTTATACAAATATAAAAACAAAATGTCAATTCCATTTTGGCGAGCAAGCATAGCGAGCAACTAAAACAAATCTATTCTCTTTTAATAGAAATTAATACATAAACTTGTTTTTATTGGTGCAGGTCGAGATGGGCGCAATCGCGTTTAACGCGATACCAATTCCTTTTTGGTGAGAGGGCGAAAAAAACACTTCCATTTTTAATGATATTTTTGTAGGTCAAGGGTGGGCACAATTGTTTTCAAAGCATTGTCTATTCCATTTATTCGCGAGGGGCGTAGCGAGCGAGAATTACTCTCTTTTAGTAACATTTGGTACATAAATTGGGTGTTATTGTTTCCATGGTTGCAGGTCGGGGCCTGTCGGGGCGGGCACAATAATGTATTCTAGGCAATGCTAATCCTTTTCCTTTTTCAGGGGGACGAGCAAGTGAAATTAATAAATACAAAATCAAGCAGCTCGCGCCAGCGAAGAGTTTCGTATTTGTTATATCACTTTTATTTTCCTATTTTCATTTGTCTTTTTCAGGGCCATATGGGGAATAATTTTCTGGTGGGGGAGGGGGAAAGATTCGTAAAAAGCTTTTGAAGAAACTCAAAAGCGAAAGGAGTGAAGGGAGTTCGAGCGACCGAACTGGTAATGAGGGTACTTTCGCATTTTCAAAAGTAGAATTGAAGGATTTGGTATAGGCCTACACTACTTGTGAACTTTGTTAAACATTTTCAGGAAAAAAACCTGACTTGTACGTTTCAAAATATATGGGGTCAACTCCCCCCCCCCCCCATCCCCGGTGCGTACGGCCATGGTTTTTTTTTTTTTTTTTAATTTCCCCATTTTTTTTCCTTTTCTTTTCCCTTTTCTCTTTTTCTTCCTTTTTCTTTCCTGTTCCTTTTTTTCCTTTTTTCTCTCTCTTTCCTTTCTTTTCTTTCCCCTTTTCCTTTTTTTGTTTGTTTCCTTTCCTTTCTTTTCTTTTCTTTCCCTTTTTTTTCTCTTTCCCTTTTTTCCTTCCCCCTTTCCCCCTTTTTCTTTTTTTCCCTTGTGCCCCCCCCTCAGGTACGCTAGTGGATAGGATTCAGGTAACTTACCAATGTGAACGTTGTCTCAATATTCATGAAGAGCTTCTGTATCTCACTGATGTCTAATGTGTGTAATTCTGTGTCATTGAGATGGGTGAGTGTATCAGACTCTCTACTCAAAATGAAGAAGATGGGAAGAAGGAGAAAGAGAAAGAGAGATGTGGAGATCGAGAGATAAAGATAAAGAGAGAGATAGAGACAAAGGGAGGGAAGAGAGAGAGTGAGTGAGTGAGTAAGAGGGAGAGAGAGATAAAGAGAGAAGAAAATGGAGAGGGAGTTACAGGAAAGAAGTAGAACCAGAAAAGAAGAGACAGAATTAGAGCGGGGAGGCAAATAAGAACAAAGAAAGAAGAGGTTAATAATATGATGAGTTTGACAATTTAAGTGTCATTTTTATACTATAAATGTATTTTAATATCCTCATTTGAAAGGTGGTTTTCTTTCATTTCCGCAAAATTCATCATGAATTTATATGAGGGGCTATTGTAATTGTGTCGCTATTATATAATTTCTCAGGAATCGCCTCATGAGCCTCACGAACTAAATCATATAGGGATGGTATAGTGGTTCATTGACTTGACTCTGAATCTAAGGGTTGGGGGTTCCAACCCTAGTCCGGCACTAAGTTCTTTTGAAAAAAAACATTAATCCACATGTGCCACCCTCCACCCCGGTGTACATGGGTATCATTTTACTGCTGGGTTAATAATAAAATCAAGGTCCTCATACGATCAAGTAGATCGGCATTGATGCCAAAGAGGCTTCTCGGCTTACTTCGTTCCATCGGGTGTTCATGTCGGGTCGGTTCCACAAACTTTCATGAAAACGAACTCCCATAATCACGAAAGGTTGTGTGCTTCATGTTGTCGGGTTACACGATGTTTTGTGGAAAATATCCCTCAATATTCACTAAAGGTCGGGTAAATTGAATGCAAATAATCGTATGTTTTCTAAGGTGCTCTTTGAGATACGGATATAGAATTAAAATACACTATATTACAATTAATATTAGTGAAAAATAGTTCCAGTCCTGACTGGTTGCCAAAGAAATATAAATAACAGCAACAAATTTTGTGAAATGATATCAAGTACAACGAGATGTCTTTCCTTAGCCTTTTTTATTATCGAATGTATGTATTCCGTATTAAAATGAGTTTTCTTAGATTTGCTGTCGGTTTTTCAGAAAGAGTCTGGTTAACTGGACCCAAAAATCTGGCGTTGAGAGACAAGTATTTCACAAACGTTATTCCTGACCCTTTAATAATAAGGACTGGAATTTTCACGAAAGTTTGCGTAACCCGAAGGTGCAAAGAACCGATGCATCGCATACATTTTTTTTTTTTTTATGGTCAGTTTTTATTCTTTTTCTCTTGAAACAAATTACAATCATAGTACAAATTACAATCATCATATGTAACGCTCACTGCAATTGTGATGACATTATAAATCAGTATAAATCTTTGTCTTACAAACGGCTTCAAAAGAAACGTACATAGTTCGTTTCTATACATCATATTCGAAACAAAAATTCATATTTTCAAAGAAAACATATGCAGTTATATAATCCAAAAATGCATGCATGCATACATCGATGCATTGCGATGGAACGAAATGAGCTAGGCCTCTATGGGTAAACAAAATAAGAAGTAGGCCTTGTAGTATAGTAGTAGTAGTAGTAGTAGTAATCGTTGTTATAATCATAGCAGAAATTGTTCACTTTTTGGTTTTGTTATCATAATAAGTATTATTATACTTATTATTACAGTTATTGCCCTTAATTACTGACATTTTTAATATTTCTCTATCTTCAGGTAGGTTCCTTTTGGGAGCACATTCAGCAATTGTTGACCTCTCTTGAAAAAGCCGAACCTGGATCAAAACGAACTTATAAACTACAGACCAGTTTTTAATCTGTCCTTTCTCGGTAAACTTAATGAAAAAGCAGTTTAATTGTTTACATCTAATCCACACATCGAAAATAATAACATGTTTGATTCTGTTCAATCTGCTTACAGGCCACAGCATAGCACAGAGTCAGCACTGGTTAAGGTTAAGAATGATATTATGTTTTCTCTTGACTGTAAGAGAGTTGATTTGATTGCACTTTTAGATTTATCTGCTGCATTAGACACGATCGAACACGGGATATCCCGTCTTTACAGCAGAATAGGTGTAAGATCTACATCTCTGTTATGGTCCCTATCTCACAGGATGGTCCTCCAGAGTCATTGCTGGCGAACTATCTAAACCTACTAATCTTGAATTTGGACTTCATCGGGGAACGATAGTAGGGCTCCCGGGTATTCTATATACACTCTCCCAGTTGGTAATATCATTAGATACCATTGTATCAATTACCATCTTTATGCAGATGACACCCAATTGTATACTTCATTCAATCCCCAAATCCCAGGAGACTTAGTTGTTGCTTTAAATGACTCGAAGACAGAATAGCCTCTCCTCACAGTTTACGCAATCTACCAGATCTTAAGTTAAAAGTTGGTGATATATTCAGTCACTGTTTAGAATCTAGGTGTGCTCTTGGATAGATAAATGTCAGTGTCAGATCGCGTCTCTCAAATAAGTACTACTGCAACTTATCATTTAAGAAACATTTCTAGAATTAGAAGATACATTAATCAATCCGCCTGTAACAACTCAATACGTTCTCCTGTTCTGTCCCGTTGAGATTACTACAATGGCCTTCTTTACACTATCCCTGTTACGCAATTAATTAGATCGTATCCAATGACTTCAAAATTAGGCATCCCCGCTAATTTATCAGTTTACGAGATCTCTCTCACCTAAACCACTCCTTGACACGTTGCATGCACTGGCTTTCTGTAAGACATTGTAGAGTTTTTAAATTACTATTTTTAGTCTTTAAATCCCTAAACAAACAGGCAACTCACGAATATTCAAATTAGATGATTTATGAATATGCTAATTTTGACAGGTTGCTCGAGTTGAGAATAATAAACGAAGAATTGGATCAAAAGGTAACCAAATCGTCTTGATTTCCTTTATATATTAATATCATTCTGAGTTATGGTATAGCCCCGACCCAATAATATAAACCCCTGGCCTCCGGTGACCCAATCCGTCTTACATACAACATCACATGGAAACTAGTTGGAGATAGAACTTTCATTATAACTGCATCTAAACATTGGAATAGGCTACCTTTAATACTCAGACAATCACCATCTGTCTCTTCATTCAAAAAGGGACTTTTCTTTTTTGTAATCCAGATTTTTAGGATTCTGTAAGTTTTCATTTTCATTTGTTGTAGGATTCTCCTTGTTGTAAGCGCTTTGATCCGCTCTGGGAAAAGCGCGGTATATAAATGATAATGATAATAATAATAAATAATAATATTATTATTATTATTATCTTTATTATTATTATTATTGCTACTAAAATATCCTTCTTCTTCTTGAACGTTATTTCATGTTGGCCTATATAGCCGTCCTCCCACGGCTATGACTCCTCCTAACTCGAGTTCGTTGCTTTCAATTGGTTCTACAGAAGCCAAGATGATGAAACAGTATGCCATCAATCGTTTCTTTGGATTAGTTCGAGAAGGCTTTTTTTTAAAGGCATTTGTCTTTGTTGGATATATACTACTAAGGCAAAAATATGTTATATGGCATGGAACTTATACACTCACTTTGATTACAATCTGTTTTGCCAGAAAAACACATTCACTGAGCTCAGTGGTATAAGATACAGAAACTTGAATCGTATTACATATATTTAAAAAAAAGGAATATTTGAACAAGGCTTTTTTAAAGCCTTTTTGTTTATCACTCATAATTTCCTACATTGGGGGAACATAAAGGACGAAGATCGACGTGTGCGGCCACTGGGATGTGAAGGTGAAGGTGAAACTGGAGGGTGAGCTGCACTAATTGGTTATCTTGGTCCATTTTCTGAGGCGCATCCTGCGTCTCGAATCGAACCTTCTCGGCACCTTATACCTCCACTAGCTGAGCTCTTCCTGACTTCCCTTTAAATACAGCCAGGTGTTTGAATGTATGGATAGTATTAAAAAGAATGTATTGTAATGCATGCATCAGATATTTTTCTCAGGTGTACCGGGAAAATAGTGACATTTTGATGAGATCCCCATTGGTTTACATGTTAAAGTTATTTTGTGCGAGCGCGGATACCGTACAGTGCAGTACGTGTGTGTACGATTCCCAAATGATTGTAACATTCAGTCATCTTTCCAGCAAAGATTAACAGTGTCTCAGATTTTCTGTGATGTTTTAACCAACCTCTACTCAAGAATTCTTTGGGTCATGACAGGATGCAACGTCCCTTTAAGCCTATAAGCACCGACAGGCCTCTCGATATCTATATTAAATGCCTTGCAAAATAGCAATACAGCGAATCCACTTGGTGTCGCCCCCTCACTCCTAAGTAAGAAATGAACATACCTCCTGGCACTGATCCTATAGCATCACTATAATATTTTGGATAGGGGCTATAATGCGAACATAGTTTGGTGACAAGATATTGACATTATCCTGGCTGTCCAGAACGCCCCCCCCCCCCCC
>BEXV01000588.1:91287-112252 GCA_003118195.1 Hemicentrotus pulcherrimus | reverse complement strand
GAGAAATACAAGCAAAGATAGATCTTAGAATCAGAATGAAGCAGAGAGATGATGTGAGTTACACCTAGAGAAATACAAGCAAAGATAGATCTTAGAATCAGAATGAAGCTGTAACTCATACAGTGTAGAGCAACATGCATGTACTGAACATGTGTTCTGATGTGAAGTTTTTAGAGTGGGTTTGCATTCATCATCCTCCATGTGTATTTTACTTAACAGGTCATAATTAACTTAGTGATTGAAAGCAATATTCTTTCATGGAAATCACCACTTCTCAATTACAAATCACAGAACATATCATAAAATGGGTCCTTAAAAATCAATAACAGTAATGCTGGGTTCTTGTACAGTGCTCAAGTTCTTCAAGCCATGACGCTTCTAGCACTCGAACATTATTATCTAAGTTCGTTAGCCTTAAACCGTCAGTAATCTTCTCAAATTTCAACATGCAGTGATGAAAATACAACCTGTAAGCTCTGAGCATTCAGTTCACAAAAAAACAAAATAACAAAAACAACTACAAACCTCTGATGATGTACGTATCCAAGGCTTTGCCCATGGTTGCTAAGGCTTCTTCTCGTGTTGCACCATATGTAACGAGCTGAAAAAATGGTAAATACAACATTAGTGATTGACAATGCATTCCTGATTTATGAGTAAATATACATTGTTTATACAGTATGACATATATCTATTGAAGACCATCAACAATACCGGGCCAGAAGGGATTAGACCACACAGCGAGGTCACTGACAGGTGGCTATCTCATTAACTCAGCTCTCAACTAACATAAGAAAAAGAGGACCATGGGGGACCAACAGGCACCGATTGGGGAAGTTTTCTATATAGAGGGAGTAAGTAGCTACAGGTAGGACAGTTGGGCTTTAACATACTTCAAACTTTATCAAATGTGATAAGAAAGAGTTCCATTATTTAGAATTCATCAGAAGAACAGAAAGATGTCATGTGACAATAATGCGAATGTTAGCAGAGCATGTGGACCTGGAATCAATATCACCATACAAATGCCTACTACAGGGGGGGCGTTTCACAAAACTTGTCATCAGTGACAAATGACAGATTTTTGTTATAAGCTACTGTAATCCTTGCTTCTGATTGGTTATCAGCAGATTTGTCACTGGCTTTTGTCATTTGTCATTGAAAAAAGGCTTTGTGAAACAGGTCCCAGGTGTTATTATTATTATTAGACAAAATGTCTCAATGTACTTTCAAAGTGCCTTCAAATTGCCATATCATTGTACAGTGAAAATGTGTTTTTTTCTTTTCAAATATCAAATAGGCAAAGGACGATTAATAGCTAAACATGGAAAATACACTTGTGGCTTTTTTTATCCCAACACATTATACCTAAACATGAAAATACACATGTGGCCTTTCTTTCATAAAATTATTGGTCTTTGGCTTCACTACTCGACGCATTAAACACATCAGAAATTCTGTTTTCTATTCATATAAAGGTCTCATTTAACAGAACAAAGAAACAGTAAGAATGAGAAAATCAAGTGAAGTTTACCTTTGAAATCATAGGATCATAGTACATGCTGATCTCACTGCCTTCTTTGATACCGCTATCCACTCGCACCTTGTCAAGATGAAGAGGTTCAGAGTAGCGATGAAGATGACCGATGGACGGAAGACCAAAGGATTTATAAGGATCCTGGAGAGAAGGAGAAAGAGGGAGAGAGAAAGAATAAACAAATTATATGATGAAGATGACTGATATAAAGGAGACCAAAAGATTTTATATGGATCATAGGGTTAGAGAGACAGAGAGATAAACAAATAAATTGATTGAAAATGAACAAATGAATTATATAAATTCTAGAGAGAGAGAGAGAGAGAGAGAGAGAGAGAGATTAGACAAATATTTTGATGAAGTTGATTAATGAACAAAAGACCAACATATTTATAAGGGGTCCTAGAGAAGGGTATTATTTACAAACATTTTGATGCAGATGACTGATGGATGAAAGACCAAATGATTTATAAAAGTTCAAGGGAGAGAGATATCAAATGATCTAATGTTTGAAGGAAGGAAGACTTATGGATTTATATACATATAAGTTCCAGAGAGAGAGAGAGAGAGTGATATCAAACAATTCAATGTCTGAAGGATTCAAGACTTTTGGATTTGTTTAGGGTCCTACAAAGCGATTTGAGGAAGTGCAACAACTCAATGGACTACATTACATGCTCTATGGAAAGCAAATGGCATGAAATAAATCAAAGTGTCAAATTTGGAAACACATATTTTCTTACATTCCTATTCAAGTCATGTCATGAAGAAATTTAATGAATTGAATTTTTACATGATATATCAATAACCATGATGCATCATGATCACAATACATACATGTACATCATTTATGATGTATCAAGATGGTCAATATACAGTCATGATACATAATACATCATTTTTCATGATATATCAACCATCAAGTTCATGAACTAATGGCATTTGAGGGTCAATTTACAAAGAGACATAAATATTGACCCTACCTCAGCATAGACTCTGCTCTCAATGGCCCATCCATTGATTGGTATATCACTCTGTGTGTATCTAAGGGTGTGTCCCTTAGCAACGCGTATCATCTCCTGTACCAGGTCAACCCCTGTGATGCATTCCGTTATCGGATGTTCAACCTGCAGAGAGATGATAGAAAAGATGACATGAAACATTAAGGGTGCGCACCGTTAAAGCAACAATTTTTCAACCTAGAAACGGGTTTTCAAAAAACGTTTAGTTTAAAACACAGTTGCGTTCGTTAAAAAATAAATGTGTTTCAAAATGAACATGAAACGCTAAAAAAGATGCTTTTTGTAACATGATTCGCTGAAAATCACTTGAACAAAACCAAGGTTTCTATGACATCATTATCGTAGCCTGCGGTTTTGCCGACAGTCGACTGTACACAAATTCAAAAATCATGCGCCGAAGTTGACCTATATTCCTTGGTCAAACTGCGCAGTGTGATGCGCAGCGGCTGGGCTTGAAATGAGCGAGAACCAGTGTTGATGGAAAATTGCTTCTTCTTCTTCTTCCATTTTGAGTACAAACTACTTCCTGGGGTGTGTGCAGATGGAACACTACACCGGGTTTCCCCCTACTCTTATACAAATAGTGCAGTGGGTTCTTTAAGTTCTCGTGCAGGTCTTCGTTCCTCCAATTCAATAAATTTAACACAATTAAGAACAAAGAGGAGTTGGGGTGACAGAGCTTTTACAGCTGCTGCACCCCGGTTATGGAACTCCCTACCCCATTCAATCAAAATATCAGCCAATCAAAATTTGTTCAAAAAAAATTGAAAACCTATCTAATGTCTTAACTCCTTAGTTAAGACGTTTCACAATCTGATGTAATTAACGTTGTTGAATTATACTTAATTTTGTTAAATTATATTCGTTCTCTTAAGTTTAATGTACTTACCTTGTAAGGCGCCTTGAGCATCTCTTTGGGTGGATATGTGCGTTTTATAAATGTTGTTATTATTATTATTTTTAAAGGTAGTGACTCTTCTCTACATGGGGCCTCCATTTGACGTCCTATCCGAGGGACAGAGCATTTTCCACTTAACATATCCTGCACCTATGAACGAGGGGAGGGGCACGTTAACACACAACGCTTGAACGATCTCTCGCAGTAACCGTGTTTTGTAACAGCATTTTGATTTGTGATTCATGTTTGTGATTCTAGCTTAAAAAAAAACACTTGAACGCATCCTAATACAAGCAAGGTCTGTATATTTCTACCACTGGGTCACTCCAACACTGTAACAGAAAAAAATCACTTTCAATGGAAAGGCTTTTAAAAAGTTTGTACAAGCAGTTGCTATAACTTTTACCTGCAATCTTGTGTTCATTTCTAGGAAATAGAAGTTTCGCTCAGAGTCCACTAGGAATTCAACCGTACCTAAAGAATAAAATCATAAATTGTATAATAAAGTCAGAATTAATAATTCTTTTTTGCCAGTTTGGTTTTCTTGTATTTCTCAAGGTTGATGAAGCAGATCCTAATTAAATGATTGGTTGAGAGCATACACATGACCAAGCATTTATTTTGCCTAACGCATAATTTTACTAATGACCGGTCCTTATTAAAAACTTATGACCAGTCATTAGTAAAATCGTGTGATAAAGCATCATTTTATAAAATAAATAAAACATCATCTGATAAAACAAATAATCCACATCATTTTGTTCCGGCATTATAAAAATTACCCACACTCGGTACCTTTGTAACAGTCCAAACACCATGGCTACACCATGGCTACGCCTCAAAGGTACCTTGTGTGGGTAATTCTAAATGCCCTCACTGATGTGTATTATTTGTATACCATCACATAGTGAATCTCAACCACTGAACATTAATATACACCTGTTTTTCACAAAAATAAACATCCATAGTCAATAGTGTATTCAGGAAAGTTTCTTGTCCATTCTCCCCTAGAGTGATAGTAGTTCTCGTCATGGTGTCATAATGAACATGGTGATCAAATGACAATAACCATATAAGTGAATTAACAACATGTTTTTTATAGTGATTACAACACTACAGGTTTTGAAGAGAAACAGGAAAAACATACATGTAGACTCATAAAATAAAAGCATCACTGACGAAAGAAGTACATTTTAAAGAATCTTTTGAAACTGGCATGAAAGAGGTATGATGTTTTACATTTTCGATGCAGCCACTCTAAAACTTTTTTTCGTTGGCAGACGAGAGTCTGAATTTGGGATTAATGAGTTAGAATGTACCTGCTGATTTATAATCTACGGCTCTTGCTAATTGCACTGCTTGGTTTCCCATGGCTTGTCTTGTAGACTCATCTAAGAAAGTACTGGAGAGACAAACAAACAATATATAAACAGGATAATGTCTGATATACAGGTACATCAAAAGTGGCTGTTCATGGAATTACACAAGTATATCAACTGCTAGATGTTAAAATGAATTATGATATAATAATCTTGTTTACCCAGAAAAGCCTCATCAGTACCAATGCCGTTCTTCCTGAGAGCTTTGCAATCATCACTATCCCAGTATGTGTGTATTGGGTTTTTACAGACGTTTATCAATCAGATGTGATTATTTACGTCTGGGGACCGACCTTTAAACGTCACCATCCGAAAGACATCACTCAGTTTCAAACCTACATCCTCGGCTGAATCAGTTTGTAACTTCCATTGTTAGATGGCTTAGAGGCGCAGGCCACAACGCCTAGTTTTGCCAGGCACCTATTTATAACTACATGGTAGGTGGAGCATGGCAAAAATGGACTTATGGCTTGCCAAAGGATGTTAGTGTCAGACTGGGATTTGAACCCATAACCCTTGGGTTTAGAGTCAATTGAATGAACCACTTTACTACGGCACCTTCACAAACAGAAAGGGGTTATCCTATACACGGACCTACTCGCATGTGTTTTTTCTCTAATTCCTTACATTGGTTAGCACATACATGTATGCTAGGCCTGAATAATACCTCATCGATTGTTCTCTACAAGGTTATTTTTTCAGTTATATGTAAAAATGAACAGGGCCCTGTTGCACAAAATATACCATTGATGGTTACTTTGTCATCAATGGTAACTACCATGAAAACCTTGATTTTGATTAGCTGTTGAGCCATGTTTCCAGGGTAGTTGCTATTGATGGCAAAGTTACCATCAATAGTAAGTTTTATGCAACCGGCCCTGAACCATAAGCACTAAGATATCACATACTGTACATGTATGTTATCATTATGGCATAAAGCCTGTCTATGCTTAAAATTCATTTTATAAAAGGTATTCAGGACCTATAAACTCATTTTGCATGGAAATACAAACAATTTATACTAACATACTTACCTGGGAGCTTCTTCAATGACCTTTTGATTTCTTCTTTGAATAGAACATTCTCTTTCATTCAGGTAGATTGCATTACCATGGGAATCAGCTAATACCTAAAAACATAACAATACAAGAATATCATCCTGAGTATAAAAAACACTTACAAATCAAATCGAACAAATCTATGCTAGCATTATTCTTAAACAAACCCAGAATGTTGGGATATTACATTTCAGCATGTTTCTGGTAGGGCTTGAGGGCTGGGAATCAGGTGGTCAAAAAAATATTTTTCTGTTCATGACAGCTCTTTGGGAATTCGGTGTTGCATAAGTGTGATATTTCTCACAGCGATATTAAAGGTAATACAAAGTTTTGGTATGGGGTCATGAATATGGTTCAAATAAACATATTGGAAGCATATTCTATCCTACAATATTACTGTAAGTGATTGTTGTCGCGGTTGAAATCGAGCCTAAAGTTATGAAATTGTAAATAATACACGCTTTATGTTGTATAGCTCCCTCTCAAGGTCAATATATCAATTAAGCTATAAAACAATGTTTCTTGACTACAAACTGACCAAATAGTTATTCCTGCTTTGAAATTATATATCACAACTACATATTCTGAGATTTTCATGGTCGCAGCCACCATGGTACGGCCGTAGGCGCTATTCGAAATTTATATTCCATTTTTCTCGAAAGCAGAAGTGTTACATGTATAAGGGCTAAATTTTCTAGTGCTATATAATAAATCCACAGGGCATCCTAATATTTTCAGAATTGTGAAGAAGCACTATCCACCCAATTTTCAAAATTTCCCAAAACTTTGTATTACCTTTAAAGTACTTTATTGATTTTTACCATGAAATTTGGGGGGATGCAATCAAGTTCAACCCACTATTTCCAGTTTTCACTTTTTTTTCTTCCTACCACTGCGACAATGTACATCAATTCTCCATCCTTACACGTTAGCTTGTACAAATATGAAACACTACATGCTGGAGATATATTCTTGTTGTGTGTTCCATGTATACTTACAACAGAGTAGTAGAACTAGTAAATGCTGATTTTTGTATTGCCGGTTACAGTGGAGAGAGAGTGATTCTTACTTGTATTTCTATATGCCCAGGATTATAACGGTAATGGTGGGAGAGTGATTCTTACCTGTATTTCTATATGCCTAGGATTATCTATGAACTTCTCAACAAGGAGCCGGTCATCTCCAAAACTAGCGGCTGCTTCCTGGGATGAGAGTCGGAATCCTTCCCTATAGAGGGCGGCAAACAGCAGTGGAAAAATAAGGGGGAAATCTTAGTTATGAGAGAATGTGCCTCTGTTTCCTTCATATTATGTGCATGTATGTACCTGTGAGTCAGTGAAAAATCATTTGTAATTGTAATTTGATGTATGAGAAAACATCAGTCATATGTTGCATGAGTATTTTTTGTACAGAACATACAATGTAGGCATACTAATTATTACAAATATGGAAAAAAATAATTTGGAAACAATACATTTAATTGTATTAGCATGTAATTATTCAGTGTACCCCCCCAAAAAACAAAACAGAGAATTATCAATGTTTTATCACAACTTAATCACTCATTCTTTTTGCTCCTCCTCTATCTCATTCTTACCTCGTTTCATCATCATTCCATGCTATCCTCATTCCTTTTCCTCCTCCTCTATCTCATTCTTACCTTGTTTCATCATCATTCCATGCTATCCTCATTCCTTTTCCACCTCCTCCTGCTGATGCTTTTAACATGACTGGGTAACCTGAAGGAGCAGAAAAGAAAGACTTCATGTGTAAAGTACTCATTTATAGCACCGCAACAATAAGGTTCATGTTTGTGCCCAATTTAATGTTTTAGAATACTGTCGAGTCCCAAATGCACATTTATCATTTTGTACAAATTGATTTTTACTTCTAAGCCATTGCATCATCTCAAATTACAATAATATAATGAAACAACCTTCACATACATGTACCTTTATTCAATCACAAACTTGGTAGTGAATTATAATTCAGACTTTTCAGACCCAAGACAAAATACATGGACAGTAATGTTTATTGCATTTTCCATACAGATTTGTATCATTTCTTCTTGAACTTGAAATAGTCAAAGTAATTCAAAGGGCTATCAAGTTTTAATTGCTTGCTTTTAACCCATAACAGTTTAGTGTCCACTTTTAGTGCAATACCTCCTTTTTTTTTAAAGCTTATTTTACCAAGGTCCAGTGATTTGGAATTAAATTCAGAATAGCTATTTGGTATCTGTTTTTAGAAGGAAATATAACATTTTTATTATCTAAATATTAGATTCAATATTAGCTCTTTTTTTAGTTCGTTTCTTAGGTTACATGTAAGTACTTCATTTCTTATCTTATCTTGTGTTCCTTTTTGATGTGTTTCTATGTTACATAATACATATGTTATCTTGTTTTCTTAAAGAGTTGGCCTCTTTAACAGTCTATTTCCTTTTTGGCCACTGCCTTCCTCACATTTTATAATTCATCTATGTATTGTCTTTATTTATGTCTGTTTATATATGTTCTTTTTATCTGTTGATCTCTTCAGGATAAATAAATGAAACTAAAACTGAAACATTGTATTTTTATATATTTTGACCCAGAATGCTCTGAATTACAATTTGTACATGAGAAGAAAATGCACACACACATATCAAAGGCAAATGGTATTTCCAATTGTGTTTCAGTACATTTTTTCGTTCATAAATAAGAGTTATTTACCAGTAATACAAAATAATCATTGAAGTCTTTAAATTTGCAAAGTGTATTTTTAATTACGATTTTTGATGTACAAAATTAATTTTTGTTGATGCTTGTTGTTATATTCACACAGTTTTATTTAAAGCCCCTCTGCACTATTTTGGCATGAGGGATTAGATCTCCCTGCAAGGTCACTGGCAGATGGCTATCTCATCAAATCAGCTCTCAATTAACATAAGAAAAAGGGCATCAAGGGGGATCAACGGGTACCGCTTAGTAATTGTTTGCTGTATAGAGGCCGCAAGTAGCTATAAGTAGTGCAGTGGGGTCTTAATATACATTTTCATTTTAAGGAAGAGTGAAAAATACAACCAATTGTAGCAAATTTGAGGACGTAAAGCTAATTCATTTAAACTCTGAACTACTATGGGCTTCAGAGATTGTTTGACTGGGAAGGAATGTGGGTACTTGATGTCTTGCACTGAGAACGGCTGCTGTTATGAATTCTGTATCATCGAGTATACATGTACATTGTAGGATATCTTGGGAGAATGAAAAAGATGGTTCATTCAATTCAATTCAATTCACTTTTATATTGTCCAATAATGACATGGAAATTCATTGTGGGATTTTACATATTGCATTTTACATCAAAAAAGAACTTCTAAAGAGCAAAATAACTATGATGCCTTTTGCGTTCCAAAACCCATCATTTCACGCCGTTACATATGGCTAAGCTACCTGAGAAGGCTTCACCTACCTATATCATTAGCAACCTCTACTGCTTGTGCTGGTGTCTCTACAACCCCATCGTAACCAGGGATGGTGTTGACCTGAGCATCCTTGGCCAGTAGTTTGCTCTCTATCTTATCCCCCATGGCCTGGATTGCACGGCTACCTGGTCCAATNTGTCCAATAATGACATGGAAATTCATTGTGGGATTTTACATATTGCATTTTACATCAAAAAAGAACTTCTAAAGAGCAAAATAACTATGATGCCTTTTGCGTTCCAAAACCCATCATTTCACGCCGTTACATATGGCTAAGCTACCTGAGAAGGCTTCACCTACCTATATCATTAGCAACCTCTACTGCTTGTGCTGGTGTCTCTACAACCCCATCGTAACCAGGGATGGTGTTGACCTGAGCATCCTTGGCCAGTAGTTTGCTCTCTATCTTATCCCCCATTGCCTGGATTGCACGGCTACCTGGTCCAATGAACGCTACATCTGCATCAGCCTGTTGAGATTGGGAAGTGTAAAGGGTCATTTATTATTAGTTAAAGGTAATACAAAGTTTTGGTATGGGTTCATGAATTTGGTTCAAATGAACGTATTGGAAGCATATGCTATTTAACAATATTCAATGATCAATGTAAATAATACACTCTTTAATTTGTATAGCTGCCTCTCGAGACTGATATTACTTTAGCTTTAAAAAGATGTTTCTTGACTACAGTCAACCAATTTGCTATTCCCATTAGAAACTGTATATCAGAACTGCATATTCTGAGATTTTCATGGTCGCAGCTACATGTACCATGGAATGGCCATAGGCGCTATTTGAAATATTTGAAATTTACCAGAAGCACCAGTAAATTTTTATTATTCAATTTCTTGAGAGTAGAAATGTTTTAGGGGCTAAATTTTATAATCCATCCACAGGGGTATCAAAATGTATCAACATTTTAGAGACAATTTTCACATTTTCCCAAAACTTTGCATTACCTTTAACTCTTTATATACATGTACAATGCACATGATCTCCCTGTGTCTTATTGTATAAACCATGTGGTAGATAAACCAGAGGCTTCAAGATTAGTTAAAGGTACTGGGTATCTTTGACTCAGATTCTAAGCAAAACCTGGATTTAGCTCATAATGCAATCATAATTATAAACCTTTAGGTCAGTCAAGAATCCCATGACTTTTACAAGCTGATCGCCTGTCTGATTATCAAGATATTTATGACTGGAAATCGAAACGTCAAAAAACATTTTCCCAACAGCTTTTAAAACACTACAGTATATAGGTGGAAATGAGAATGGTAAAACCTGTCACTCAAAGATTTTTGATTTCTTGAGGCACTTAATGAATATTTTGAAGCTCAAATTTGTTAGGGCTTCAATATTACAACATATCACAGACACTGATAGCACATACATGTACATGTACATGTAAGGCCTTGCATCTCAGATTTAACATTGTTCAGTTTAAGAGTAATTTATACCTACAGTATGTTACAAGGGAACTAATCAAGACCAAAAATGGGTAATTCTGCAAAAATTACATGTATTGTGTTGCACAAAGCAATCCCTCCATCAATATTTTGAGAAAAAATGCATGTGAAGCAAATGAGCGACAGTGCAGAAAGGTGTAGAAAGCAAGCAACATGTTAAGGGTCTGATGAATGCCTGCCCTACTTTAGGCTGTTACTTAAAGGTAATACAAATTGAGTTTTGGAACATTTTGAAAATTGGGTTGATAGTGATTCTTTACAAGGTTGATATATTTGGATGCCCCTGTGGATGCATTATCAGCACTAGAAAATTTAGCTCCTAAAACACTTCGGCTTTCGAGAAAAATTGAATATAAAAAAATTAAAAGTGCTCCCGGTAAATTTTGATACATTTTAAATAGCGCCTACAGCCGTACAATGTTAGCTGCGACCATTAAAATCTCAGAATATGTAGTTCTGATATATAATTTCCAAACGGGAATACCGGGTAGCTAATCGGTCGATTTTAGTGAAGAAACATTGTTTTATATCTCAATTAATATCTTGACCTTGAGAGGGAGCTATATACAACATGAAAAGTATAAAATTTACAATTTCATAACTTGAGACTCGATTTCTACCACGACAACGATCACTGAATATTGTAGGGTCGCATACTGCTTTCAATATGTTCATTTGAACCAAATTCATGACCACATACCAAAACTTTGTATTACATGTACATGTACATTGTACCTTCAAGAGTGAGGAAGTGATGGGGTTATTCATATTTGATGGGCTAGACCAAGAGTTATGATCTTTAGAGTGACTCAAGGTGGTACCGGAAAGCACATTCTAGGTAGTATTTTAATGACATAAATTCTTGTTGATAACATAAACACAAAAAGCCAACTGAAGACAATGACCCTTGCCAGTTAAATTTCAAGAAATCTGTGTTTTTCTACAATAACAATACTTAACAAATTTTGAGAAAAATGATGCAACAAAATCCTTGTCTCATCACCTTTTATGGCACAAGTTCATTGAATTTTAACACGTATTTCCTACCGGTAGTTTGTTCTTAGTATTTTCTTTTAACTCTCAAAACTCTCGCTTTCTACTCTCATTCTACATTAAACTTTATATATTTTAAAGTGAAAAATAATATAAATTCTGAGTACCGGTACCGGTATTTCCAAGGTGCTATTGGTTTGTGCTTGGAAAAAGCTCCAAAGTCAAAGTTTCTCTAATACTTGGTAACCATATAAGGAAATTATACGTCATATCAGCTAATTACTTTCAATTAATTACTTTTAATCACATGAGAGAAACATAACACTATATAGGCAGGCTGGGAAGGTTTCCTGCCAATATTCCTCAGAAACTGTTATGGCAGGATTCATGTGAATCTGCTCATTCAAATTGTTTTTCTATATAGTATAAATTATACATGGAAAAGCAGTAAAAGAAGAAGAAAAAAGAGAAAAATAAAGAGAAAATAAAGAGAAAAAAAAAGAGAAAAAAGACAAGAAAAAAAAAAAGAGGAAAAAAGCTCGCTTATCAGGTCAAGGTAAAGACAACAGATAAACAAATATATAAATATAGTCCTAACCATTTTCTTTTTCCTGTTCCAATTTCAGTGCAGTGCACTTTTAAAAGAAATGTGCACTATGTCATAGGGTGCATTTCAGCTCAATTTTTGAAGGCAGAATGAGCGATTTGTAAGGCTCATCGTAAACGCTCATCGTAATCGCAGTTCCACGGTGCACTGTTTATGCTCACTTCTCTGGCTCCTCAAGGCAATTCTCCTTGGGTGGCCTTCAGCTGGATTTCGCAAACATTTGTGCGCATGCTACGTAGACCCACTAGAGGTCAGTGCGTTGACCTCATTTAAACGTGTTTACAAATCTTAAACGCACCTTTTTGTGAGTTTACGATTGGCAAACATGATCGCTGTTTTTCGGTGATTCTACGCAACCGCGTTTTGAACTAAACACATATACGATGCCTGATTCTGGCCAGAAAAAGTTGAGCATAAACATACCCTCAGTCAACTAACAGATACATGTACTTGCAAGGATTTAGAAACTCAATTCCACATTGAAGTGGCATGTTATCCTTGCAGCCAAAAAGTGACATAAAGTTCTCACAACTTGACAGTGAATAGAAGTCTAAGAAAAAGAAAATTATGTAAAAGCCCCTAAGGCTAGCTTATCTCCCCTGTGGATAAAAGAACACCCTCCCAGCTGTCAAAATAGAATGTATGGTATATATGTTCTTCCTTGCTGCTTGAAGATCAATGCAAAGCTTTCCTTTTGCCCTCTTGAACTTCCTAATACTTGTTTAGATTCGCAGGTAAATAGTTACTCTTGATTTAATGGAAATTTGATTTGCTAAGCAATGTCTAGAGGGGTATGAAAGGTTACTGGGCATCATTTCCAAGTAAAAACAGTGAATTCTAAGAATGATACAGTCTCCATCATCCATCATTTTCTTTGCAACTTAGTGCAAAATGATGTAACTGATTTGTAATATATGTGGAAGTAAAAAGAAATAATTATAAATGCTCCATCGCTGCTTGACACAAAATAACTTAAAGATAAATTTGATTTCTGGTCTTGAGATTGCATCAATTGTGAAAGAAAGGGTGTGGAGTCAATCAGAAGAAGTTGATCATCTACTGTTACATACTATGTACTGTAGTATTGGTGTGCACTGCAAGACTGGAATCATCAAAATAACAAGAAATTTGGCCCAGTCTTGGTAAAGTTACAAGCAGTGTACACAGAAATTTGCATATATGGGACTACACAAACATGTGGCATAAAATTCTGTTCTGGTTTTTATGCTGTTACATGCCATATCTAGAATATTAAGGCATTGAAGAGCCATGCTTTTCAGGGAACATTTTTTTATCTGATGTTCTTCCACACTTGCATAATGAAAAATGATAAAGTTCACGAATTATTTTTCACCTTTTCCCACAACTCAACCTTCTCTTTAAATTGAGTAACCTTTTAGTAAGAGGTACCCGAAAGGAAGATAGATATACAAGTACATGGAGATTGCCACTCTAGGAACTTCCTGTATAATTTTTTCCTTATCAAATGAAACCTAAACCAAACTCCTACTTATAACAAACTGGTGCGACCCTGCAATCACTCAAATTCACAACTTAACTTCCTTTGAAATGATAACTAAATATTTACAATAGCTTGTTCAAGAGTAGAAGGAAAAAGTCAATAACATGGGCAAATAAAGCTCTAAACTTCACTAAGACCTCAAATTACATGTTTTATTTATAAAGGTTTTCGATTAAACAGTACTTCATTTTGAAGGGAACATTCAATTTAATATGAGACACTATTAGCACTGAGCACAATATATGTTTATCTGACCATGACCAGTTGCAGTTTAAGACCTTTACATATATAATATATATTATATATATATATATTATACAATATTATTGTACCTTCTATTTCTATACAATACATATTTAAATATAAATATATGCTTGGGAATTCGGAACAGCAATTTGTGTATTTTCATGTACATAGATGGTGTATTACTGTATGATCAATCTGTTTGCTTAGAAACCTTTTGAACATTGAAGTCTCTAGACTCTGCTCACTTGTTGTTCTCTCCTTCTCTCTCTCTCTCTCTACAACATGTATATATATATATCTGTCTGTCTTTCTCTGTCTCTCTCTCTGTCTCTCTCTGTGTGTCTGTCTCCCTCTCTCTCTCTCTCTCTATGTCTGTCTGTCTGTCTTTCTCTCTCTCTCTATGTCTGTCGGTCTGTCTGTCTGTGTCTGTGTCTGTGTCTCTCTCTCTATGTCTGTCGGTCTGTCTGTCTGTGTCTGTGTCTGTGTCTCTCTCTCTATGTCTGTCGGTCTGTCTGTCTGTGTCTGTGTCTGTGTCTCTCTCTGTCTCTCTCTCTGTCTGTCTGTCTGTCTGTCTGTCTGTCTATCTCTCTCTCTCTCTCTCTCTCTCTCTGTCTGTCTCTCTCTCTCTCTCTCTCTCTCTCTCTCTCTTGTCTACTCTTCTCCACAATAATCCATAGCAGTACAATGTCTCCCTTTAGTAACTTTTTTTTTAATCTAGCCAAGCATTATGAATTGTAGCCGTGGATTGTGATATAATGCATGGTCATGTGTTGCCATTTGTCCAATTAGATTACCTACATTATAGAACCTATTTTAAAGATACTATGTCCCTTATGCAACCAACATCAAATTCTGTAGAACTTTGCAGGAGTTATGAATATATGTCTGAAAATTGGTGAATGCAATCACTTATGTTGATTCAACTACATGTACATGTTTATGTAATAGACATTATTTTCCCACAAAAAGCCATTTTTAAACCCTATCATTTTGAGGGAAGTTCTGCATAAGTATTGTCTTTCAAATGTTGTTGGAATTTAATCTTTGCATTTTTTGGCCTGCGAATGGGACATACAACCTTTAATCCCGGTGAACTTTAGAATCGATTGGATCAATTTTCAGATCTATCACTCTCAATTTCATCTCTGTTCTTATATGTTTCTTTGCTTACATGCATGTTGAGCATTAGTGGTGCAATCAAATCATAAAAGTAGCTTTTGATTCTGAAAGGTTGACTGTAAAAGATTAATAAATGGTGTGTTATATGCCAATGAAATCCTCATATATCTATACTTCATTCTTATTAAATGGTATGTGTACCTTGATTGTAGAGTAGTAATGAGTTTTAAAAGTTTTCGCTTAAACTGCATATGCATTTGCATTTGACACGAACTAATAAGTACTTATTGTTCATCTCAATGGGTATAAGATTTGTGAGGAAACTCCTAAATAAGTTTCCATCACCAGGCCTGCCATCATTCAAACACTATTCAACAGTCCCTTTAAATGGTAGTCTCACTTCCAAACAGGAACCAAGGAATCTGCCTTTACTTGATGGTAAGGCAGTGAGAGAGGATAGTCTATGTATTGCAGACCCGGAACTGCACCGAGTCTGAGCGGAATAGAAACTGAAATATCATTCTGCCTGGAGGATAGTATAATCAAACAGGGGCGTTAAAACTGCAGGTTCCGGTAACAAATTAAAACGATATTAACTTCCTGTTCCGACCTCTCGGTTTCATCTCAAGGATATTATCTGATCTCTATCTCTCTCTCTGTCAATGTGCGTGTAAGTGTGTCCCTCTCTTTCTCTATGATTTCAAGAGGATTGGTAAAGGGAACTAGGGAAGGAAGTCATTGATAACGAGGGTCACAAGGAAAAACCGGATCTGATTTTATATATTTAAAAAAATATTCCAAGAAATCACAGGAGGAATATAAAAAACAGGCACTTCCGCAGGCCATCCTAGAATCTCATCTAATTGATATTGTTTCAAAAAGTTTGGATGAAAAGAGATCTAGCACTTTTAATACAAGCACTATTAAAGGGAGAGATCTAGATTTAATTTGGGTAATGGCAAGCACAGCGATGACCATATATTGATTACATGCATGCTACAGTATACAGCCATATCTTGGGAGTCTTGTGAATTAAATTTTCAAGTGAAACTCTAGGAATGCTTTCACTTACGTTTCGTTGACGATCAGCCATGCACAAAGAAGACGAATGACTTGATGCATGGTTGATCGTCAACGAAACTGAGTTAAGTCTTATGTCAACTCTGTTTGTTGCTACGGCAGGCAGTCAGTGAAAACAAAATTGTTTAATCAAATTATGGAAATGCAAGCATTACTTAGTTTAAACAAACAGAACTTTGTTATTCCTGGCTCATTTTTCCTGAGTGAGGTGTCATATGAAAGGGCAGATAATGAATTTTCTAGAAATGTGATTTTTTTTTTTCTTTAAAATTCAGATATCGCCAACAATATGACTTCCTGGTACCCTCTCTTCGAATTGTTTTTAATCACTCATGCGTGAAAAATTCATCATGTGAGTTGCATCAAACAAAAGAGGATGATCTAAGCTTAATAAATGTGACATTTATTGATTTTAATTGTGATTAAGTTATGATAAAACATCAATAAATCTCGGATTTGTTTCTTCTTGGACGCACTGTAAAGTTAATGAAACAACTAGTGCCCAACCTCTGTGTTCAGTGTGTTGTGAATCTCAGTATGCCTTAACAACATGAAGAATTAACCCACTTGAGAAACTAAAAGTACAAGGTTGGAAATATTATATATTTGTGGACAATTATAAGCTATACAACTTCATGCCTTAACTACCAGTAAAATCTATTATCAGAGGTGTGCTTTTTCAAGGAGGTTCTTACAACTTTGGAGAGTGATAAATGAAAGTTCAAGCTAAGACCAAGGTTTGTTGTGAAGGCCTTGTATGAGCTAGGATAAATATATGCTACAAATTGAGAGCACGAAACAAGGAGAAGAGTATAAAGGTATACGGTAAGTATCAATTTCTTGAATAGCCTTGATGAGGTCAATTAAGACACTTGTGCATGTACATTATGAGGGTAGATTCGCACTTTACATGTACATTTATACTACACAACCTGTTATGGATTCCTTAATTTTGCATCAACTAGAATGACCAGGAGGGGCAATGTCCCAGACATGAGCGCTTTACAAGACACCACTATCATTATAATTATTTTTACTTTATAGGAAAAACTCCCCAAGTCCGCAACCCAGAGACTCCAGCACTGACGGACAAGCAGACCACCCATGTCCACTCCCCGATGACTCAAGCCCACCCGGTCATGTATATTTCCCTTACATCCGCAGCCCGGTGACTTAAGCTCACCCACGCCAGTTATTCTCCACTCGACAACGGATAGTCAACCTTTTCAAAACGTTGAGCCACTCCAGCCATCCATCCTCTCCAAGCGCTATAGTTCTCCTTAGCACTATAAGATAAGAACGATAACCAACAGTCTTTTTCAAGACCACACCAACAGTCCTTTTCAGGACTACACACCCTCAAGAAATACCGAGAGTCCTTTTCAGGACTCCTCAATCCTCCCTCTCTCTCACATGGTGTACCTGCTGGGGGGTGTTTCACAAAGATCCTAAGTCGAACTTATCTCTAAGTTGGACTTAAAAGTTATCGAAAGCCATTAGCATCCTTGAAAATATTTTGTAAAAGTTATTTTAAAAGGCACAGAATGTTGATTCAAATCATTCATATTTTCTATTATCATGGGAGATTTCATGTTCTTGATGTGGAATTTATGGAAAGTCGCTTTTGAATTTATTTTATTTTAAGGCTACAAATGGCTCTCCATAACTTTTAAGTTCAACTTAGAGTTAAGTTCGACTTAGAATCTTTGTGAAACACCCCCCAGGCCTACTATATATTTACAGGATTAATCGTAAAAACCTATATGCACATCTAGCAAGGGGTCCTTCATTTCCAGAGTGATGTTTATAACAATCTTGTGTCATAGCTTACCTGATGAATTTGATGTCAACAAATAGAACGGTCCTTAGTGTAACCATTATACATTCTTAGGGTTAAAGGTAAAGACCAGTATTGGAAACGCCCCAATTTCAAAAAATGAAATGGAAGCTCTCGTTACCAATCATGTGAAAGAATGTGTTTTGACTAATACATGATGATAAAAAAATTGCTGGGAAAGCGCCTACTAATTCATATATTTGGTAAATTTGTTTCTCTCATGGTCTGTGAGAGATATAGGGTAGTCCCATATACATCTTTCTGTGTATAGTGCTTGTAGCTTTCCGCAGAATGGGCCAAATTTCTTATCATTTTGATGATTCCAGAACCTTGTAGATGCTACATTGTAGATGCTAGATGATCAACCTTTTCTGATCGATTCCACAACGTTTCTTTCACAATGCAATCGCATGACCATAACTGGTCTTTACCTTTAAGAATGAATCAATTGATTAACAGGAAAGATAGAAGGTTGGGTAGGAGAGTGAGAGGGGTGAGAGAGTAGGAGAGAAGGAGGCAGATAGAGGGAGACAGAAGTAATAAAGGAAAAGAAGATTGAGAGATGGAAAGGAGATGGGGGAGGGATTGCGGAGAGTAAAATTGATAAACAACAGACTATGAAATAAATATTCAGAAAAAGTTAGTTTGTAAAATGAACTACACTGTACATAAAGCGATCTGAACCGAGATCTAATCTGTACATGACCCTGACTAGTCTTGACTTACCAGTCTTTTTGCAAATTTCATATCATCTATAGGCCTTTGTTTATTCATATGTATATTTAACTTGATTGGAGTGTTGCTGTACAATTGATGTTGATTAGACTTGACTTACCAGTCTCTTTGCAAATTCCATATTCTCTGAAAGAAAGCCATATCCAGGATGTACCTGTAAGAATCAATTACAAAAAATGCTTTTGTCTCTTTCAACTAATATTTAAATATTTGGAAATTTGGGCTCCTTTATGAACATGTCATATTATAACACACGGGTGCTAATTTTACATGTACATCTACGAACGATGACTAAAAATATTTTGCCCAATTGCTATATATGTATGTGTCATATCCCCATTTTAGGTACCGGTAGTGTTTCAGTCTCATCAGCGCCTTTGAATAGACAACTAGATATTGGCGATTTATAACTTCCTGGATTGAACTAGATTGGATCATGTCAGGTGCGTGCTAATGACATGAATATGTGCATGTTTAATAGCTATACATTCATTTATTGCCCTTCCTATCTCTACTAGATCGGAGAGATAGACGTCAGTCAATATTAGCCAAGAAAAACGGTCCTGGGCCCCGTCTCATAAAGAGTCGATATTATTGTAACTTATTTGTTCAAGTTCAAGTTCAAGTTTGTTTATTCATTTCATTTTCATTTTCATTTTCATAAAAAAACACAGATAATGCAAATAAACATACTAGTACATGTACATGTATAGCTTCAAATGAAATAGGAGAATGATATCCATCGCAGATATGTACTAGGGGAGTGCAAACTTGCCATTAATTAGAGGACTTGTGATTGATTTGGATCACTGCAACTCTTTATAAGATCGGCCCTAGTTTGCTTAATGTACAGAAACCCCAAAAATATTATTACTTAAATGCAATGAGCATTTTACCCTCACATCTCAAAATCTAGAGTCTTGGTTGGAAGTACTCTATTCATGTAAGATTTATACTCAATATAAATGGGGCTTTGCAAGAAAGTTGAGTTGTAAATTTGCAATTAATCACAAGACCTACATTTGGTTTGGGGGTTTTGCAATTGATTGCAACTTACTTGCAACGCCCCAATAGTCTGACATACAGCAGGGCATTACCCCAAACTCTTTGGCATGGGCTTGGGATTGAAATTTCAAGGGCCTCTTTGTATAAACTCCATTATAAAATGTTGACATTTTGGGCATCCACATATTTTGGGCACAAAAAGTCTCTAAAACAGCCTGCAGTATTCTGCATTTATTTACTCACATTGAATACTACCACCAGTGATGCTTTGATAACCTGTTTTGATTGTATTTATTCACTTGATAACCTGACACGGTATATACTTACAGCCTGTGATCCGGTGTCTTTGATGGCTTGTAGTATCCTATCCATATTGAGATAACTGTCCTTGGATGCCGCTGGGCCAACACAAACAGCTTCATCAGCCATCTCTACATGAAGCTGAAAACAGGATTGACATTACAATAATAAGTTTACGAGTATGCAAAAAGAAATGTCATAAAGGCAGATAGCATGTCTGCCAAGAGCAAGAAGGGTGTTACATGTACATTGTAACTCATACATCAATTGACACTACCGGTATAGGGTTTTATATTTTTGTTTATATACATGTATCACTTGACACAGAAGGGTGTTTAAACTCATACATCTATTGCAAAACATTTGGAATTTTCAATTAGTAACATTTATTCTGAATATCATGTGCGCAAAGCACACATCTATGTGAGACCTGCCAACCTCTGGAGTTCAAATACTGACAAAAATTGTATTTAAAAAAAAACATGGATTAATGCCTCTTACAGTTCCTACATACATGTACAGTGTACTGTACAGTGTACTGTACAGAAAGAATTTTTGTAAAGGTTCATTGGTTAAATATGCATGATTTTGTCATGACTGGTGTGTTTGATGAACCAATGAACATCCCCAAATTGTCAATGTGAGATGCTTGTAGGATACTTCAAAAGACAGAATGATTTTTTTTTTTTTTTTT
>BEXV01000588.1:54633-68881 GCA_003118195.1 Hemicentrotus pulcherrimus | reverse complement strand
CCCCACCCCCTCTCCAATACTAAAACAACAGACACAAAACAAAAACAGAAAAAAAAAAAAAAAAAAAAAAAAAAAAAAAAAAAAAAAAAAAAAAAAAAAGGACAGAAACGACGAAACAAGAAGACGTGGGCAGTCTATGGCAGTCGAGGCTATCACATAAAATAGGAGTACTAGGGCAGATTTATGAATACTGATATCGATAACTGGTTCAGAGTTATATCGTATCGGACGTACAAAAAGGGGAGTATAGGATATTCCTCCCTCTATATCTACAAAGAAATATACTCACTGTTTTTTTTTCACAAATTTTAGAAAAGAAATTGATAACTGACCTTTCATGTATGATGAAAAAGGAAGAAAAAAATGCATAAACCAATAAATCAAATCAAATCTAATCAAATCAATTAATTTATCAACAAATTTATTCATTCATTACTTACAGTTCATTTCATTCAATCTTTTTCGTTTTCTTTTCCGAATTATGTCTTATGACATATTCTGGATCCAAATTATATAGAATTAGGATAATGGCATATTATTGAACGAGTTTAAGTCTGTTTTAGAGTCCCGTGCTATCACCTCTCTATCATATCTCTCTCTCTAAACAATTTCACGAATGCTAAACTGTAATTTATCCTAATTCTAATCATTTTCTATTATTTTTATATTTAAATGATTAAATCTGCTTTAAAAAAATGATCGAAAAGTTCAAAATTGGGTCAAATTTGAATGCAGTTTAATATCGGAGATAGCATGTAATTTTCTCTCTCTTTTTGTAATGTATTTTGATAAAGGCCCAAACGCTTTTGTTTGCTTACTCTATTCATCTAAAATTGACAACGTGTACATTTTTGTTACCACTATCATCAATAAATAATGAAAAGAAGAACTGACCATATTTATTTGAATGTGAACACATTAATTTATTACTTGTATATCTTTGGATCTGTATATCATAAACCCTGTGTTAACTCGAACCGACGTCAAAAGTAAATGTAGAGAGTACCGAAGCTGTGACATCATAAACATCCATGTTTTGAATTTCTCAATATTTTCTTCATTTTCCAAAAAAGAATATGTTAGGTATTGGCTGAGGCATCTAAATAAAAATATGTCCTATGGGAACTCAGTGTTATCAGAGCACTATAACACTGAGCTCCCATACGACATCTATTTATTCCCTGAAAACCAATTTAGAAACCCACTGTTCTTCTTCATTTTGACTCCAATTCTATTCTACACTAAGGTTATGTCAGACAAACAATAGTGATTATACTTCTGACCGTTATCTAATCGAATTTTGTTGACGTCAAACGGACCCGCCCACGCAACCCAGTGAAGTAGGGGAATACCCTGCTCGACAGTGCTCGTCCACACACCCAAATATCTACACGTGCACATTTTCGGGGGAAATAAGTTCAACCTTTTTACCTATACCTGCTTGTGCAGAATTCTATTCTTGAAAAAGGCCTAGGATGGGATGATTCTGGGATGACTTTCAGATATCTTCCGTCATTATTGCCCCTATGCCCTCTCTGACGGGGTCTATCCGCTATTCATAAGGTCCGCTATTCATAAGGACTGCTATTCATAACGCGAAATTGCCGTACTTCCTGGTCCGCTATTCATAATGGTGAAAGAGGTTCGCTATTCATAAAGAAATAAGGTTCGTTAATCATAAGGACCGCTATTCATAACGTGAAATTGC
This sequence comes from Hemicentrotus pulcherrimus, assembly GCA_003118195.1. Classification (NCBI taxonomy): domain Eukaryota; kingdom Metazoa; phylum Echinodermata; class Echinoidea; order Camarodonta; family Strongylocentrotidae; genus Hemicentrotus; species Hemicentrotus pulcherrimus. The sequence continues at coordinate 67,173 of BEXV01000588.1, read as the reverse complement.
CGTACTTCCTGGTCCGCTATTCATAATGGTGAAAGAGGTTCGCTATTCATAAAGAAATAAGGTTCGTTAATCATAAGGACCGCTATTCATAACGTGAGCTTCTTATAATAGAAGTAGAGATTCGCTTTTCATGATATATAATGAGGGTCGCTATTCATAATAGATCAGAGGGTCGCTATTCATAATAGATTAGAGGGTCGCTATCCATAATACGAAACGAGGGTTGCTATCCATAATAGGAGTAGAGGGTCGCTATTCATAATACGAGAAGGGGTTTGCTATTCATAATATGAAATAAAGGTCGCTATCCATAATAGGAGTAGAGGATCGCTATTTTCTTCTTCTTCTTTTGCTCCTTTTCTTCCTTTTCTTTATTTCCTTTCTTTCCTCTCCTTCCTCTTTTTCTCTTTCTTTCTCCTCTTCTCTTTTCTTTCTTTCCTTTCTATTCCTTTTCTTTTTTTCCCCTTTCCCTCTCCTTTTTCCCCTCCCAACTGTACAAGGAAACCACCTCGGCCAGAAAATAGAACGTGACAGTGATAACACAATATATACATGTACATGCTTTATGATTACCAACCTCTCCTACGAGATGACCCCGACAATAAGACAATATTTCAAACTCGTGGGAGACAGTGAGCATAGGATGACGATATAATGCTTTTTTACAATAATAAATTCCCTAAAGATTAATATGGTTAACAAAAACAAAACATTTCATTCTATTTGTTCCCTTTATTGTATTTTTTTTTTATGATGGTTTTGGTTACTTTCAGTAATTCATTATCTATATTTCGTGTGTGAACCTTTAAGCATGTATATATCAACTCGAATTAATATTTGTTATTATGAATAGCAACCCACTACTCCTATTATGAATAGCGACCCTCACTTCGTATAATGAATAGCGACCCTCTTCCCCTGTTATGAATAGCAAACTTCTTCTTCAATTATGAATAGCGACCCTCTACTTCTATTTTGAATAGCGAACCTCATTTCATATGATGAATAGCGACCCTCTTCTTCCATTATGAATAGCAAACCTCATTTCATATTATGAATAGAGACCCTCTTCTCCTATTATGAATAGCGACCCTCTTCTACTATTATGAATAGAGACCCCCTACTCCTTTTATGAATAGCGAACCTCTTCTCCTTTTATGAATAGCGAACCTCATTTCCTATTATGAATAGCGACCCCCTAATCATATTATGAATAGCGAACCTCTTCTCCTTTTATCAATAGCGACCCCCTAATCCTATTATGAATGGCGAACCTCCCCAACTTTTATGAATAGCGATCCTGTTCTCATGTTATGAGTGCCGAACCTCTCCTCCTATTATGAATAGCGAACCTCTTCTCCTTTTATGAATAGTGAACCTCTTCTCCTTTTATGAATAGCGAACCTCATTTCCTATCATGAATAGCGATCCCCTAATCATATTATGAAAAGCGAACCTCTTCTCCTTTTATGAATAGCGAACCTCTTCTCCTATTATGAATACCGGAGCTCTTCTCCTATTATGAGTAGCGAACCTCTCCTCCTTTTATGAATAGCGAACCTCTTCTCCTTTCATGAATAGCGAACCTCTTCTCCTATTATGAATAGCGAACCTCTTCTCCTTTTATGAATAGCGAACCTCTTCTCCTTTCATGAATAGCGAACCTTTTCTCCTTTTATGAATAGCGAACCCCATTTCCTATTATGAATAGCGACCCCCTAATCATATTATGAATAGCGAACCTCTCCTCCTTTTATGAATAGCGAACCTCATTTCCTATCACGAATAGCGACCCCCTAATCATATTATGAATAGCGAACCTCTTCTCCTTTTATGAATAGCGAACCTCTTCTCCTGTTATGAATAGCGACCCTCATTTTGCATTATGAATAGCGACCCTCATTTCGTATCATGAATAGCGACCCTTCTTTTGTATTATGAATAGCAACCCTCTTTCTGTGATATGAATACCGACCCTTTTGTAATATTATGAATAGGGACCCTTATGAATAATGACCCTTATGAATAATGACCCTTTTCTCCAATTATTAAAAGCTGACCTTATGAATAGCGGTCCTTACGAATAGTGGACCTTATGAATAGCGGACCTTATGAATAGCGGTCCTTATCAATAGCGATATTGACCCTCTCTGACACCCTCTGGTTTTTATAACGTTCTTAAAACCTCAATTTGTATAATCAGGGATATGAGAGTTAACCCTGGTCCAAATAATGTATCATATTTTGTACGATGCATTAAAAACAAATAAATTAAAGCATTCAAAACTGAAAAATATCAGCTCAAATGGGGAGAAAAAATTCCGACCGACCGACTCATGTTTTGGCACCTAAATGGCAAAACCTCATCTTTTTTAAAGGCCTTATGACAATGTTTATTTGAATATAACACAATTCTGTAAGTCAGGGGGATGATGCAATTTTTAGATCAGCACAGGAAATTAAATGACATGTTTTTACGGTTTACCTTCATATTATTGATGTGGGCAGGGGCGGATCTAAATTTTGCCAAGGGGGGGGGGGGTTGACTTAGTTTTACTTTGTTATTTTTTCTTTATTGTTCTTCTTCTTCCCCCTTTTTTTTCTCACTTGGCCGCCCAAGGGGGGGGGGTTTAACCGCCGACCCCCCCCCCTAGATCCGCCCCTGGTGGGGAAAATGCTAGAAGATGTTCTAACGATACGAGGCAGCATGATTCAGACAGGCATTATGACGTCAGAATTATGCTTTACTGGCCATGAATGAAGATGGAGTGTTATTTTCCTGGAATGATTTATTCTCATCCTAGTTTATAGAAAAGAAGAATGCGTCTCATATAAAGGCCTGTGGTCGATGTGGTGACGGACCTCACCATATACCCACGAACCAGTCAATTTGTACGCTGTTAAAAAATTGTTTGGTTGGCTCTCCACTTTACTCTTATGCGTATACAATGATCTAATTTGTCATGAATATAATCAACCTACAGTTTTTGAATAAACTCACATAATGAATTATGATAAGAAGGCCTATAATTACATTATAGAATATTATGTTTGTCTTCACAATTACGACTAGAAGTAGAAATAGAAACAGTAGTCTGTGTGTCATTTTTTTTTATTTCTTTTTTTACAGATGTGTATCAATCAGTTATGATTATTTACGTCTGGGAACCGACCTTTAACGTCACCATCTGGAAGACGTGCCTCAGATTCGGACCCGCATCCTCGGCTGAATCAGATTGTAACTTCCACTGTTAGCTGGGTTTCAGACGCACGCAACAACGCCCCGGTACTACTACTACTACTACTACTAGTAGTAGTAGTAGTAGTAGTAGTAGTAGTAGTAGTAGTAGAAGAAGAAGTTGTAGTAGTAGAAGTAGTAGTAGTAGTAGTAGTAGTAGTAGTAGCATCATATATGCAAATATTGTTGATAGGAAGTATAAGAACAATATTACAGAAAGAAAAAAACAAGTGGCATTATACATGCAAAGTAGTGATCTAGATCAGAATCAACCGACCCTTAAAATGGGATCAGGCTGATAGAGGGAAAATAGAAAACAAAGTCTTATGACACGTGATAGGACACCTTGGATCTATTACGTGGTTTTTCCTGACTGCTTTCACACCCAACCTGACTGAATGCGTTGAAGTACAGGTCACAAGATAATACTATTGGTGAGCTTGCCAACTTACACCGATTGGCCTCACATTGTTTTTTTTGTTTTTTGCACACGTCACTCCAGGCCAGTCACCCTTTGTGCCTACGTCATTTTTTTCCACGCCTTCTTTCCCTTCCGCTCCTTTTGTAGTTTTTCCGGGATTTCCCTTCTGGTTTATACAGTATTACATATCACTGAATCCATAACTAGTGCGCACGCGCATGTGGGTTGGATGCCGGGGTTGGGTGAAAAGGATAAAAGGAGGACCCGAATAGCTGAGTGCTCATTACCTACCGATACAGATCGACTACAACATAGAAGAAGTTTCAAGTATCAATCTACGGCTATAACATAGTTTTTATTTCGATTTAAGAGAATTAAACAGCAGTTCCAAGATGGCTGTACCAAACAAGCAGAAAAAACGATCTTCTATGAATTTCGAGGAGAAGGTTGTAATCAAGCGGCAGTTTTCAGAGCGAACACTGGCGGCAAATAAGCTAGAAAGCTGTCTGCATCTGGGAAATGCATCCCCTAGAGTTATGGCGGATCAAGTGCCCTCCTTATCCCCAAAATTCGAGCGGGCACAAACCAACGACTCAGAGGATTCCTTCTTTTCTGATAGTAGAATTTTCGAGAAGAACTCCCCGACCAAGGCATCCAAACCCGATATCGAACGCGAACATTGCTCCGAACCAGAGCAAGAAGACCATTGCCTGAGCGAAGACTTGGAGAATACAGACGTGTCATTCAGCCAGGTACAGGTGGTCGATGTCCCGAGCATTCCTGACAACACTGATCAGACGACGGAAGCAGAGGAGGGCGCCGAGGAGGAGGGTTGTGACGAACCCGATGGACTGGGGAAATTCTTTGATAAAATAGGCCAAAAAATACATGACGTAGTCGACCGTGTGACGCCACATTATGTAAGTTTATAAACTTTGCTTTATTTTGATAGTAAAGATATAGTATTATGACATGTGCAGGCCAACTCTCAATAAGTTTCCTTTTTTTATAAGATATTTCAATCATTCAACTTTTTAAGTCGGAAAATAGTTTGTATGATAGATCCAAGCTCTCGAATTTTACCTATCCATCATGTCAACCTAGAAGAGAATGAGGTATTACATCGTACAATGTGAATGTCATTTTATTGAGCTTTAACTTACATGATAACGACAAATGATTTTAAAATCTAAATAATGCTTATCAACTACAGTGTAACCGCCTCGACGACCACCTGTACAGATAGACCGCCTGTCTATACAGACCACATTTTCTGCTTCCCTGGAATAGTTTTTGTCGTTGAAAGGAAAAAGACCATCTGCTTACAGATAGACCTCTTTTCAATTCTCCCTTGACTGGTCGTTATATACCAGTTTTATTGTATTGGTCATCTTATCAAAATCATCCCGTGAGAAACTCTCTATTGACCATCAATTCTTTCTTTGCTGCTTTCCAGCACCATCACCATAGTGACAACAACTATGAACTGGAAGGGTTCAATGTTCATCTATCAGCCCATTTTCATCAATTCGACACCCCATGCCCGTTCGGTGCTCGTCTCAATAAATCGAAGAGAGGCTACAAGCTTGCCAAGGTACTCATCGATACAGCAGCATATAAGGCTGGTCTAAGGTACGTCTGTTCACATACGATTATTATGTGTTTGTTCCTTTGTTTGTTTCGTGAGTGTGCTAATTAAAAAGCTTTCAATGTACATTGATAAAATAAACGAAAACAACTAACCCCTTATTTGAGTTCATCATGGGATTTGCGAAAATGAAGAAAAGCACACTTTTAAATTTCAATGCATAAATCGTTTTATAGTGTTGATTTCTTAAATTGAATGAAATGAACCGCTGTTTCCCATTTGGAACTTAATATGAGTTTATTAACACTTAGAAGTCATGCTTCGGTGCTACGTACCATGGGCTGAGGATACTAAAATACATTTATAGTATAAAAATGACACTTAAATTGTCAAACTCATCATATTGTTAACCTCTTCTTTCTTTGTTCTTATTTGCCTCCCCTCTCTAATTCTCTCTCACTTTCTCTATCTCTCTCTCTCTCTCACTTTCTCTATCTCTCTCTCCATTCTCCCTCTCTCCCCTATATCTATATCTCTTTCTCTCTTTCTCTTTCTCTTTCTCTCTTTCTCTCTCTTTCTCTCTTTCTCTATTTTCTCTCTTTCTCTCTCTTTCTCTCTTTATCTTTCTCTCTCTCCCCATCTATCTCTCTCTTTCTCCCCATTTTCTTCATTTCGAGCAGAGAGTCTGATACACTCACCCATATCAATGACACAGAATTACACACATTGGACATCAGTGATATTCAGAAGCTTTTCATGGATATTGAGAAAACGTTCACATTGGTGAGTTACCTTAATCATATCCATTCCATATTTGATATTAATTTTGTCGTTATTTGCTTAGAAAATGAAATGAATAATGAAATAGGATGCATTGTTGGGTGAGAAGCAAGTAGCTAGTTTATTGCACAAAATGAACAAGAAGATTACCGTCTGATTTCATGGACTGCGTTTACGTTTGAAATTTGTCGTTCGCATTTATGGCTATTATAATATATTTTGATCAAGTCTTGACATGACATGATAATCCATTCCTTATAAAAAGATATCAACAACTTTATAAAAATCAACCTCAGGAATTTCAAGTGCTGTGCGCGTCTCAAAGGCCAATGTGCAATCATGGAAATTACAAAAAAAAAAAAAAAAAAAAAATCTGAACGTGATTTCTATGGGACAAACACATGAGTGTTGAAATTGCCCATGCGTTTAATTTTGGAAAAAAAAGTTGCGATCCTGTGTAATGTACTTTGAATTATATACGTTATTTTTTTTTTTAAGTACATGTTTCGCCATTTAAAATGTTCCTTTCTTTCAGTGTTATTTCCGACAGTCATAAACATACCATGATTAATACAATATCTAATACTATTACTAACAACAGGATTGAAAATACTTTTTAAAAAATCAACCTAACGCAATGCCAATAGACTTGTTAACCACCTTTCAAACTGTGCGGGTATTACAATGACGATTCGCACAATCTTAACAACATTTCTCTGGGCAATTCAGTAGGGTTTTTGAACTGATCTTCAATTGATTTCTTGAAAGATTTTGCGATCGTATTTGACGCTTGTATTAGGGTAGGAATTTACCTCACTTTTTGCTTCCACTCTCTTTCCTTGACCAGACAATTCTGAGAAAATGTGGAGAAGGTGATAAGGTTCATCTCGAGAAGACAACGATACGGGTCACCATAGATGATGAAGGTAAATATAGGACAAAAATAAATAAATATTAAATAAATAAGAAGATAATAATAAAACTCACCAAAAACAGCAGCAAACTACAGCAACAGCGAAAGAATACGGTAAGATTTGTATTGAGCGGAATATTACACGAAATAAACAACATTGGAATATTTGTAATTTAGTGACTGAAACTTAACAAATAAATGAATCAACGATTAAACAAATAAATGAATACATAAATGAATAATCAAATAAACAAATTTGAATCTACTTTTCTAAGCTACGATTTTGGTATTTGCTTGTATTCATTTTTTAAAATATAATTGATATTATAGTTCTAGTGGAAATAGTGGATACGGAGATCGTTTGCAGTCGAGGGCCCTACAAAGTCAGCACATCAGCACTGTCTTTCATCTGTCAAGATGAAGATAATGTTCCTCAGATATATCTAAATACTTCAGGAGAAAGAGTGACGATGGGAAAATACATCGATCAAAGAGGTCAGTAACCATGGTAACTCAACATGATTGAGATGAGAGTGCTGCTTATGATGATGGTGCTGAAGAACTGTTGATAGTAGTTATGATGGTGACAATGATGATGATAATGACAATGATGATGTTGATGATGATGACGATGATGATGGTGATATTTATGGTAATAATGATGAAGGGGATGTTTATGTTAATAATAATGATGATGATGACGATGGGGATGTTTATGATGATGACGATGATGATGGTGATATTTATGGTAATAATGATGAAGGGGATGTTTATGTTAATAATAATGATGATGATGACGATGGGGATGTTTATGATGATGACGATGATGATGAATATAATGATGATTACAGTGTTAAAGATCATGATTATTTTGTTGGGTCAATTATACATGTTAAGTTGTTAACCTATATGTTCATCAAGTTTAAGCTGCATATCAAGAAAGATTACAATACATGAAATTTAAACAGATTATATTTGCTTCTATTCTGCAGCTGAATTCTACTTGGACTTCTATGTAGTCATAGGCCTGCAACCACAAGGCCAACTCTGTGCAATTCGTCATGCTAACACCAGTACACTATACGACGCAGTCCAGAACAACATGAAGGTACACAACTGAAATCTTATATTGCTTGAAATGATTTAAAGGTTTTGTCTCCGTTAATCCCCGTGATTTGAAATTAATTGTTCAAGATAATCGTTTAAACCTCCAGAGATTCTGTATCCATGCTTAAACCCCCCTAAAGAAACTCGAGTGGAGTTTTGAATAATGGGTTTGAGGTGCATTTTCACAACGTTTAGATCAATTGAACTTCCAAGAAAGGGAATCAAGTTAGTTTACCATCAGTATGACACAGCACATGTCACTGAAAATACAGCCTCAATATTCGCCACTTTGATTAATTGAAACTGCAAGTCATGTAGATAAAATGATTAGTTTGACAATATTTATTTCAATTTACATTGTTTTATTGTTAAACTAATGATGTTCTGCATTTATTGTTTATTTTCAGCCGCTCAAGGATCCTTATAATCCCGATCTATCATGCATGCTGGACAAGATACCAAGAAATGATGGCACTTTCGTGTTCGAGTCAGTGGAGCATCAAGGTAACTAGGGTGAATCAAATCAAGAACTTCCCCTTTACCCCCCCCCCCTTCCCAAAATAATATAATAATAACGATAATGATGAAGAAAAAAGGGGAAGTCTTTAGCGGTATATAGTGGATGAGGCATGAAAATGGTTGAAAATAAAGTCAACAACAAAAATTGGAGGCTAAGTGAATTCTGCCGCGCCCATTGTATCAATTATTTCTTCAGAAATCTTCAGAATTTTAGAAAGTTATTGTCAAATTCTCTTCTCACAACAAGCTGTAATCATTTTAGTGTACTTATTTTCTTGTATTCTAGCGAAAGAGAGCGTAATAGCAATTGTTTTATAAGTAAAACAAAGTACAACTGTGAAAAGTTGATTGGGATGATCGATTCTACCTTAGGGGAGATATTATCTTGATAACGGAGAGATGGTGGGGGTGAGGGGGGGGGGATTAGCAAATTATTTTCGGATTCTGTTTTTCAAGCAGAGAATAGGGATTCATAATGAAGATTTGCCTCGAATTCACCTATTTTTTTCCCAATCGCTCTCTCTCTCTCTCTTTATTATTTAGGTCAATACCTAGTCTATGAAAGGGCTGCAGGAACACTTAACTTGTCTCAATGCATGAGTCCAAGCTCAGTCCCTTCTAATGGCTCTTTCGATGTCACGGAAGTAAAAACCTCTGCTCTATGAAGATCATCAAGGGTGTGATCATCTACAAGGTATTCTTTAAGGTCATCATCAAATTCATTGTCAAGGTCATTGTTAAATTCTATTTCATGAGCGTTGTCAGGAGAAATACGAATTGTTTCAGGTGCTTGTAAAGAATGTGATCTGTTGAAGTTTCGTGTTGCAAATCCAAGTCTGACATAGCGTAGGCACACATAATTTGTTCTTACAAATTTGGGTTCAAGCCCCCTCGCCAAATATTGTACGACAAACAAACCTGTGGACATGTAAGAATATTCATTTTTTCATTCATTTTGCTTTTCCCTTCTTTACAATGGGGTGGTGGTTATTTTACCTGACTGCTAATAAAGCATAATTGCTTGTTATTAAGCAACCAGACGGGCGACGGCTTAATTCCTCTCCGAGGAACCTGGTAATGAGGATTAATGCCTTACCAAAGGGCACTAGCTCATCGCCTTGGTTTCGAACCTTGGTCACCGGGTTACTAGACCACTGTTCTACCTTCTCCTCTGTCGCGCCTTCTCCTCCTTCTCCTCCCCCTCCTTATTCTGTGGCTAAGAATGAAAAACCTGATATAATATTATTCCAAATATACATGTGTGTACCTACAAATGTTCCCTTTAAAATGAAATGACTGATCTTCTTCTGCGAGTGTAGGATACATGTTACTAATTGCAGTATTGAAGTTGAATGAATCGGTGCTTAAAGACTAAGGTAGAAAACGCTATATAAGCACCATTTTTATTATTAATAATATGATTATTATTATTCATTTGCTTATCATTAACACGTTATCATGGTCACGTGGTTAGAGAAGGAACGTAAAATGTGTATAACGGGCCTTCAGGCAGGAAATAAACCATTTGGTATTTTCGTACATAACTTAGTTTAATTATATGAGTGGTCATATTCTTCCTGCAATATATTTTATTGTAATGTCAAGTAAATTAGACGTTTTTTATCACGATTCTTGAGAAGAAAGCATTTGTCTTGAAATATATGTACGTGTTAAGCACAATTACAAGAGTACTAATAACTTCACATAAACAGGCACGCTTCTTGCACATAGGTGCCACTTGTAAATAGCATTTGTAAATTGCTGATATTTATATTATTTTCACGGGATTATGGTCCTTTAAACCATTCTCTGTATGAGAAAGTTGCACACGCTGTAGTTTCTAAGAAACTTTGCTTCCTTTTTGTTGTTTACATTGCCATCATCATCCGTAATAGGCAAATACATGTCCTGTAGGAAGGACCGATGAACGAAACAAAGAGAGAAAATATATCCTATTTAATCTTTTGTGTAAATAATATGTATAGGTTTTGTGTTTTTTGTCATTTGTAGTTCTCATGAAAAAGGTCCCTCTCTATTCAGTCAACCTTGATAGTAAACAAAAATAAAGAGATGTCGTAATTGTATCGACAATCAAAATATGTACTGATTTCAAGATATATTGTACTATTGTAAATAAACAATTTTTATGAAATATGATGTCATTATGATTTGAGCTTATAATAATTATGCAAGAATTTGAATAATATTTTATTAAAAAATTATAGAAGCATTTCCATGTGAATATAGTGTGTTTCTGGTAATCGTATGGCCTTTGTACGTGCTCTAAAACGAATGGATGTGAAATAAAGAAAGACTAGTATTATGATTGTGACTAAGATTCCAATGTTGCAAAATATTGAGAGCTGACGACTAAAAGTAGATAAGATATGATGATGACATGGGGATTAAGGTGAGCAGGGATATGAGAGTTAAATATCCCTGAGTGAGGGAGGCCAGGAGAGAGAAAGAGAAAGAGGCAAAGAAAGTCAGAGAGACGGATAAAAGAGGGGAGANCCAAGATCATCTGTATATCATATTTTAATGCAGAAATACGATTTTTAGTGATTTAGGCAAAGGTCATTGACCTTTGACCTCTAATAAAAAATTCTCCCCAACCCCCAACCTTCCTTCCTTTTTTTTGGTAGTTGTCCATACCCATACCTACTCAAATCAGTTGAAATTAGCTTCTTTTAAATTTTTTCACAGATGAACCTTAAGTTAGGGATACTATTTACGCCCGTTGCTTGAATGGTTTCGCGGTGAACGTGCTCTGTTGTTTGAAACCAGCAACTTTGACGACTAGCAATCATATGCATTGGAATTTGGACCACTTTCATTAGTCGTGTTCACACGATGGCGATTTTGGTCGGCGTAATGACATTCTGCACAATCGTCCAAACGCCGACTGATTTACTCGTGGATTTTTCAAGCGTATTCCAGAATCTGGCCTATTTAATTTAATTTTGATCTCCACCACGTAACGCTACCTCTTCCCTACTTACTTGCTCCCAGCCGATAATGGCGTGATCATTAAATTAGGACGCCCGGCGAAAAAAGGTCCTCAGACTGGGCTGGTGAGCATAAATATGAGTTTGTTGATAACGCCATCTTCGATGGCTTGAATCAACCAGTTCACGGTTAGCACATTTCTGCAATGACCCCGAATATCCACAGATCTTCAAAACATGAAGAAGTCCCACTATGAACATTTTGAAATAATCAGTCCTACAACGTACGTGCTTTATAAATAGCCTTTGTTCCCCCTTTTCAAAGAATACTTCCACCTGTGTATTATGGAGTGCACCAATATTGAGTGCACTAAATGTGCATGAATGCATATGTTACATAACTTTCATGAGCACGTATCCAGTATTTCGACTCTGTGCATTTCGAAATTTGTTCTGCAATGACCTTTATCTGCTCATGCTCAGACTGGAACCGTGAACTGGCTTATTAGAGGACCGGGCAGATTCTGGACTCGGGAGTAACGCGCTATAACAGGACCGTGCGGATGCTCTCACTTGGCACTTTGATCTATGATCTCTCACAAGGGTTGTTTGTTTACAATCGAAAATGAAAATTCTGTTTAGTGAATTTGTTTCTAATTATGTAAATTATTAGTAAATATTGTTTTTAAAAAAAATTAAATTTACTCATAAAAACACAAATTGAAAATTAAAATTAAAATAGATTTCGCGCGGTTTAGATGCCGAAGCTGGATTGAGGTGAGGGTGCCTCCACTTTCGGAAGTTACACTGAGTAAAGCAGGGCTCCCACTTAGCCGAGTTGGAGCCTCGAGTTGTGGCGAGCTGGCTCGATCTTATGGCAAGCCGTTTTATCATTAAAACATATTTCTTGATATCAAGAAATCAATTCTTGATATCAAGAAATAATTTTACGTTGTAAAGCAATGGTAATTCTTGGTATCAAGAATTGAATTCGTGATATAATAATAATAATAATAGATCACATTT
>BEXV01000588.1:0-14247 GCA_003118195.1 Hemicentrotus pulcherrimus | reverse complement strand
TATACGCCGCACCCCGACTTTTTGATTTTTTCTCTCCCAAAAATACTGCGGCGTATACACCGGAAAATACGGTAGACAATATGAATTTCCATTATGCGGTAACGCCAGTAACAAGAAAACACAATCAAATAGTTTTAACTTTATTTGATTAAATATTTAATCTATTTTTATCTATTTCCCCTTTCCCTTTTGCTCTCTCTCTCTTTCTTTGTCTTCCTTTTTTCCTCTTTCTATCTCTCTAACCCTTCTCCTCTTTCTCTTTTAAATCATTCTCTCCTACAATGTATTGGTATCTTCCTTTCTCTTCCACTCTCTCTCTCTCTTCCTCTCTCTCTCTCTCTCTCTCTCTCTCTCTCTTGCAAACTACCCATTGATAGGTTTTCCCAGTTGTGGGACCAGGAGGTTGCCATGCGAGGGCCTGAGATGGCATCAGTGGGCTTGGTTATATTCAGATTTCTGCTCTGGCGGGTGCTGTTTGGCAGTGTGACGATGCTGGTGGCCCTCAGTGTGTCTCTCTTCTCGTCTGTGAGTACTTGCCACTGGGCGCACAAGATTTTGCACAATTCAATTATGGTGGTGATGATGACAACGATGATGATGAGGATGACGACGACAATGTTCATGATGATAGTGATGATTGATGATGATGTTGATAATGATGGTGATGAAAATGAAGATGGTGATGGTGATGATGATGGTGATGATGACCATAATGAGGATCATGATGCCGATGATGATGACCATGATGACAAGGATGATGATGAAGATGTTCATGATGATAGTGATAATGACGATGATGATGATGATGATGATGATGATGACAACAACGATGATGATGAAGATGTTCATGATGATAGTGATTGTAATGATTGAGTTGATAATGATTGGCAGTATAATCATCATTAAATTATCTTTTACTTTTTATCTTTATTCCAGGCTTTTGTTGTGCGTCGACTCCTGGAATATGTCCAACAAACCGAGAAAGATACCCAATATGGACTACTCTGGGTTCTTGGGCTGTTGCTATGTCAGTTAACCCAGGTCACTCTACTCTCTTATCAGTTCTACCTCAATACCCGGACTGGGACTAGGCTCCGGGCTGCTGTTGTTTCAACTGTCTACCGACGGGCCATCAGTGTTAGAACCCTCAAGGGCAAATCAGCCGGGGAGGTGAGCGCTTTTTCAATCTGGGTGGATGAGGGACACGACATCCTCTCCCTTGAAGAGTTGTGTTCCTGAAAAATATTACATGAAAGGAATGAATTAACAGGAATTTTTTGCTTACATTTGTCTGCTGCCAATGGAAGAAGTTGATGTTGAAGTCTAGGTATATCATGATAATTAAGGTATTATGTTTTGTGATCTAATGCCTTGCTTGTTCTTGTGTCATTCTCAATCACCTTATTCAAAGTTAACTTCCATGTATCATGTGTGCAGCTTAAACAGTGCTAATAATGCAGTGCACACTTCACTTGGGCATATAACAAATTATGCAGTCAGTGTAACCATAGGATACTTTCTAAAAACTATATTTCATTTGATTTATTTGTTTATTTTCTTTCAGATCATTAATCTATGTACAAATGATGGGCAGAGACTATATGAAATGGGTCTATGGGGTCCAACCCTACTCTGTGGACCTCCTATAGCGATAGCTGGTATAATCTATACCTACTTCCTGATTGGACCATCAGCTCTGTTTGGGACTGGCCTTTTCTTCATGTTCTATCCCATACAAGTAAGCAGTTGCGTCAGAGTATTTGTATATATGCGTGTGTGTGGGTGAGTGCGTGTGTAATCTGGTTCTTACAGGTGTGTATAAATCAGAAGACTGATGTCTGTGGACTGACCTTTAAATGTACTACATGTATGTCACATTTGCAGCCAACATGGTTTGAGAATCTTTTCAGGATTTTTTGTATGATAGAGGGTTAGTATAATGGTAGAAGTAATATAATAAGTAACATTTCGTACAAAAATGACACGTTTTTTCTTCAACCTCCAACATTGTAACTGAGTCACTTTGATATATAGTATGCAGTATCACTTATTTTAAACTATAAAGTCTAATCAAGGAAGAGATATATACTCGCCTTTGGTTCTATCACAGTGCCGAGAAATTATCATTTTTAAATTAAATATGCATTTTACATTCCTGACATGTCTTTCCGTGCCACTTTATTTTCCTAGCTACCTTACCAATATTTTCTTTTTTAGATGGGGATAGTTGCTTACTTCACATGTCAAACCATTCACATCACACTCAAATGAGTCTGACTCATCAAAGCGTTCATTCTCTAGTATCAAACTGATAAAGTGAAATGCATATACTTTTATCTCTGTTAGATGGGGATGGCCAAACTTGTTGCACACTTCAGACGTCAAGCCATTCAGATTACCGATAAGCGAGTCCGATTGATGAACGAGGTCATCTCTAGTATCAAACTCATCAAGATGTACGCCTGGGAAATGCCTTTCTCTCGGAAAATATCCAGTAAGTAAAATGTTTAAACTTGTGTTCCCTATTCAATGCAAGTGTGTGCGCTTGCATTAACTAGTCTTCTCAACAAGATGATCTACTCTTCTTGGAGAATGTATTTCATTTTATTTCATTGGGAATTTCTCTCTGTAGAATAATTTGAAGCTCATATTTTGAATAACATGTAGTATAGTTGTACTTTGGTGTTAAGTTTAATTTTATGTCTTTATAACTACGTTTCATCAAGAGCATGAGATTGAATTGAATCTTGAGGATTGATCTTTAATGCTTAAATATTTCTTTTTCCAGATATGCGTGGAGAGGAACAGAAGGCTTTGCAGAAGGGAGGTTACATGCAGAGTTTAAGTACCATGTGCATGCCGTTGGTCCCGGTCTTAGCAACTATGCTTACCCTGGTTCTACATACATCTCTAGGAAACAATCTAACGCCAGCTCAGGTAATGGACACGGCTAAAATGAAAATAATTTGGGTCCTTATTCTGTTGAGCCTGATGATGGGTTTAAAGCCACATGCAGAAGAAAGGTAACATGTACATGTACATGCAGAGTTTTAATATCATGTCCCTGCTGTTGGTCCTGGTCTAGCAACTAGACTAATACCTTGGTCCTACTTACATATTTAGGAAATAATCTTACATCAGTTCAGGGTTTTAGTTGGGGCTGATAGTGGGTTTAACCCACATACAGAAGAAGAGATTGTGTAATTGGGTTTTGTACAGACGTGTGTCAATCAGATAAGATTATTTATATCTGGAGACTGACCTTTAATGTTGCCATCCAAAGCCTGCACATGTATATGCCTGTATTCCCAACTAATAATTCCTAAATTTTGTTCATTGTCAGGCTTTTTCTTACATCTCCTGTCTGACTGCCATGCGCATCATTCTTGTTATGACTCCGATGGGTATCAAGGCTGTGTCAGAATCCATAGTGGCCTTTCCACGCATCAAGGTAATGTATTATACATATATTGACTCCTATTAGCCGCGGCGCAACTAGGGGTCATAGCAGGATGTAACGTCCCCGAGAGCCAGTATAGAAAAAGTTACATTGTATGCTCCGAATATTAAAACAGCTCCACATATGTTTTATATACCAAATTCAGAAAAAGATCTACAAAGAATTCTTACCTTATCCTTTTCTTGAGTAAAGACTGGTTTATCACAGAAAATCTGAGACACTGTCAGTAAATCTTCGCTGGAAAGTTGCCTGAATGTTACAATCATTCGGGAATCGCACACACACTGCACTGTATGTGGTATCTGTGCTCGCAAGTGATCAAACCCCTTGTACATGTACTTGAGACCTACGGCTACCAACAGCAAAAAAAAGAAAAAAAAAGAAGGAAGTCTAAAGGAAAAACGAGAGAAAGAGAGAGAGAGAGAGAGAGAAGGAATCACATTGCACTTAAAAGAAGGTATAAATACAAAGTGGATAGTTTTCCACACAGGAATAAGGAACTGGAAAGTTCTTTATTAATATTCACCTTTACCCGAACTCCATGTTCTCTTTTAACATGAACAGGAACTACTTCTCATGGAAGACATCAAACCCTTCACCAACAAACCGTCCTCCTCTGACCACGCCCTGGAGATCGTCAAGGCAACGTTCGCTTGGGACAAGGAACAGGCCGTGATTGACGGCGATGGTAAAGGTCTTGCAAGCAAGGTGAAGAAGAAGAATGGAGATGAGAAGTTGAAGAATGGAGAGGTGAAGGGAGGGGCTGATCAGGAAGAGGGTGAAGAGTCTGCTATGCCTCTGGTTGAAGGAGAAGAACCTAAGGCTGAGGATCAGAAGCAGAATGATGAGATTGTGAACACACTTTTTGATATCAATCTGGAGGTTGGAAAGGTCTGTTAAAGTACAGTTAATACTTGTATCTCTTCTTCTTTTTTTTAAAATCCCGGCTGTACTAGTTTGGCCAGGAGGGATTCCAGCTGGTCACTGACAGGTGGTTATCTCATCAACTCAGCTCTCAATTAACATGAGAAAAAGAGGATCATGGGGGACCAATGGGCACCGCTTAGGCATTGTTTTCTTTATAGAGGGAGCAAGTAGCTACAAGTAGTGGAGTGGGGCTTTAAATATTAACTTTTTTACAAAACCCCTATACTGTGGTAACATGATATATCCCAAATTATTGATTGTCGTCACTCTTAACAATGGTTGCTAAGTTACCAAATAAGAGCACATAATTGTTCAAATGTATGTATCTTTGCTTCAGTCATATGTTCAAACAAAGAATTTTGAATGAAAACAACCAGGTCCTCTGCCCAAAGAACAAAAGAATTAAAGCATCTCTCTTAAGTAAACAAGATGCAGGGTTGTAACATAGCAACTACATGTAGTAGCAAAGAAAATAACAATAACATGTATTTGTATTTTAAAAAAGACAATAATATGATTAGTCCATCAGTTATAATGGTCCAGCTATAAAAATGTGTATTGTCAAATGGATATTTCTAAGTTGATTGATACAACTCCATTAGCATACATGCATCTCAAAATTCAACTCCTTTAGGAAGTATTGATTTGATATGTCTGAGACAATATCATTTTCTTTTTCTATGTAACATGCTTTTCCCATGGTTTTGATCTGTCATACATGTACTTACTATTCCAGGGGGTTAAGGAAATAAAAAGATTGGACACTTCATTCCAAGGGACTAGAATTGAACTCATGTACATGGTTGGAAAATACTTGTTGATTATTATTAAGAAAAGCAGACGTAAATCAAAGAACTTTCTCTTTTTTCCATCACCAATTACCCATATGACAGGATTCTCTGCTAGGCGTTTGCGGAAGCGTGGGCAGCGGCAAGTCATCCCTGATCAACGCCATCCTTAGTCACATGATACATGTAGACGGATCGGTGGCTGTCGACGGCTCGTTTGCCTATGTGCCACAGCAGGCATGCATCCTCAACATGACGCTACGAGAGAATATTCTCTTTGGGCTGGAGTTTGACGAGGATCGCTACGTGGACGTGGTAGAGGCGTGTGGTCTTGCCCCTGACCTGGAAATACTAGCAAATGGTGACCTGACGGAGGTAGGAAGGATATCAGGGTGTCAAGCAGTACAATCTGTGATTTCAAGTTGGGTGTTAGTGTTAGTGTTTAGAGCAGTCAAGAGCTCTTAAGTGAGCTAAAATTTTGCTGATGAAATTAAAAGCCAGATACCAATATCAGTAGCTACCACTAACACAGAACTGGAAGTCAACATCTGCTTAATCCAAAGAGGCTAGTGTTAGTGAGTAGGAAATTTGTACGTAGAATATTAACACTAGCCACAAAGGTCGGTTCAGCAGACGACAATTTTGCAAAATCGATAACACTAGCTACCGGAAGCTGATGATATTCAGAGGTCAAAGCCATAACACCAGATGACTTCCATTTTGGTGTTTAGGGATGGTGTTTTTATTAAACACTAACACCAACCCTAAACACCAAGCTTGAAATCACTCAATGTATTTATTTGTGATTTACTGTACTGAAAATCCAACTACAGTAAGTAAAAGGATATACAATGGACAAAATGCATCAGGGCAAGAGTCCTTGTATTTATGTGACATTGTATGTGTGTTTTTCAAAATATGTTTTCTTATTTTATAGCGTTGAGTCTTTTTAACCTCTCTATACCAATTGAATATATATTTTCAACTTTGGTTTATTTTGCAGTGTCAACAGTTTGTATGCTGTACCAAGCCAAAACAGAAATTTCTCAATGCAAACATATTTGTAGTTGAAACTGTACTTATCTTTAACTTTAACATGCAGCTAGGAAAACAAAACAAATTTGAACCTTCTCTTTAATACCACTGACGAGGTACTCACTTTATTGAAATAAATTGCTTTTACACAATTATATGCTCCATCCTTTGTTGGATTCATTTAAATCCTCCCTAAAACTTTCCTTTTTAATTCTTTCTGTTAGTCCGTAGCTTTTAATGTCATACTCGTGTTATTCATGGTACATGTAATGTAATTGCAATAATTTGAACTTGTACATGTATGTTTTGGCCTAAAAGTAATTGTATTCTATTGTATTTTAATGTATTGACTGGATGTATCTGTGCTTATATATTTTGAACTAATGTACATGTAGGTTGATTTAATAGTATGTTTTAATTATAGTTTGTAAATATGATATTTAATGTACTATCTGAGAATTACTATTTTTTGAAGTGCTTTAGAAATACAATGTGTTATTATTATTTATCTTTCTTTGTGTTCCTTTATAGATTGGAGAGAGGGGAATCAACCTGAGTGGGGGTCAGAAGCAGCGTATCAGCATGGCGAGGGCAGTATACTCTCAGAGAGATATTTATCTGCTAGACGACCCTCTGAGTGCTGTGGATGCCCATGTGGGTCAACACATCTTTGAGAATGTCATCAAGAAACTACTCAAGGGCAAGGCCGTCATCTTTGTGACACATCAACTCCAGGTATGCTACTGCTGGTCATTTACCTAAGCCAATAATTACTTAAACTCTTGTCATATTTATTTAATTTAATTTACTTTTGATTAAGGAACTTTACATAACTATCTTGATCTAAGGAGACACGAACGAACGAATGAACCTAAGCCAAGATAGAATTTGGCAAGCACTAGAAATTCATTTTTTTTGTTGAAACTGCAATTGTCTACCGTATACAAGTAAATAAATACCAGTAAATAAGATCGATTGATCGATCTATAATTGATTTTTTTCCCCCTTTTTTTCTTACTTGTTTTCAATTACAGATTACTCAATCTTATACATGTATACTGGGTGTAAGCCACAAATATGTTTGAACAGTTGAAATTTCCAGGAAGCAATTCATTTTTATATAAAATTTAGACCTATGTCTATGCTGGTATAGAAAATGCACTTTCAAGTAAATACTGTAGACCAGGAGCTTTGTCACTATTAAACTTTAACAAAATGTAAATGGCAAGAAACTTCCAGGCATCACAAAAATTTGTTGACTTTGTT
The DNA here is from genome assembly GCA_003118195.1 of Hemicentrotus pulcherrimus. Lineage (NCBI taxonomy): Eukaryota > Metazoa > Echinodermata > Echinoidea > Camarodonta > Strongylocentrotidae > Hemicentrotus > Hemicentrotus pulcherrimus. The sequence goes on along the minus strand of BEXV01000588.1, from coordinate 6,771 downwards.
TCTTTTGTGATTTCTTTTTTGTTTTGTGAAATTCACCAGTATCTCAACCACTTGGGAAATTTGTCCAGTTCTACAGTATTCAAGAGAGAGACTTTTCATGCATCTATGTATCATTTTGAAGGCATTTCCGTTGTTTAGGAGGTCAACCTCTTGGTCCATTTGTTTTCATATTTTTGGGTTATACATGGGCTAAAAAGGTTTTGTGGGATTGATTGACCTTAACAAAGGGCTATGTATTTCTGGAACACTCCTAGCCATAGAATTTCCTGCACTGTAATCAGAAATCTTGTATCCTTCCCCTTTTGATCCCAGTTTCTCAGTCATTGCGATCGCGTGCTCTTCATGAAGTCCGGTCGCATCTTTGCGGATGGCCCGCACAACACCCTGATGAAGAACAACTCAGAGTACAACGCGCTCCTCCAGAACTTCATGCAGGAACAGGAAATGAGAAGGAACTCGGCCAACTCGTCCAAGGATGGAGGCCGCGCCCGTGTGCTTTCCTCCATCTCGCTGACCTCCCTGGACTCCAGGCAGCGGTCAGAGAGCTTCCGTGCCCTGACCCAGACCTTCAGGGGACGGTCTAACCAGATGTTACGTCAGGTCTCTGCCCGATCCACCCACTCTATCCCTGAGCAGACACCCCTTCCCATCCAGGAGGCAGGGACAGATAAGATCAAGCAACCTGGTAAGCTCCAGAGGCTTCTTTAGCTGACTAATGGAGCGTTGTAAGAAAGTTGCGATTGATTGCAAGTTACAAAATTTGCAACTGATATTGCAATCGTTTGCAACTCAACTTTCTTGCAATGCCCCATGGCATTGGTAATCTAATTTTCCTAGGATTTTGTAAGGATTAAATTTTTAACATTTAAATGAAGTTAACTAGATCTAGATTTTACTCGTCCCCTCTCTCTGCCTGTCTGTCTGTCTGTCTCTCTCTTACTAATGGGGCGTTGCAAGAAAGTTGAGTTGCGATCAATTGCAAATTTGTAATTAATCACAAGACTTACGTTTGATTTTAGGGATTTCCACTTGATTGCATCTTTCTTGCAATGCCCAATTAGACTGTTTGCATTCAGGTAAGGCTCCTTATATGACACAGTAAACCGCTGCAATGAAAAACTATGTTTTGGCAATCGTGTGCAGCATAAGTCCTGCACAGATTCACTGAGCTTTGTGTTATGAGTGAATGGCAAGTGTATTACACTTTTCATCATCATAAAAGAAAAGCAGCAGTTTTGCTGCGTCGTATCTGGAAAAGGCTTTCATGAGTTTAAAGGTGCAACATGAGTTCGTTTAAAGGCTTTCACACAAGGTAACTCAGAGGTCACTTTTCACTGTCTCTACAAATACTATTCATATGTGCAGTTATTAAAAAAAAATGTATTGTGTGATACAGGATAAGGGTATGATTTTGTGTTTATACACTCTTACATGACTTGTAAAAGGTAACTTTCAAAAGATGAATGACATCCCTTGAATCCAGAGCTGTACACGTATTCGGCCGTCAGATGGTAAAACGGTCTAACTCGAAAATTTGCCTTTTTGAAGTAAATTCACTTTCCGGGTAATGTGAGGGCGCTCATTCCAATGGTGCTATCGATAAAATCCCATCATTTCTACTTTTAGAGATAATTTCCGCTATCTTGGTACTTTTTTGTATTTTTCCTTTAGATTTGATGGTATAACAGTCTATCTTTGAGTTAGCCCATTGTCGGTAATATCGTTTGGAGGTAAAACGAGCTTCTTTTACTTAAACCCTTTAACCTTCTTAACTGAGATTTTTTTAATCATCGCTGTCTGATGGTAAAATGGCCTATCTTCGAGTTAGACCAGTTTACCTAATTTAGCCCATTGTCGGTAATATCTTTTACATAGTATAGCAATAGTGTTTATGGTCTAACTAGAAGATAGACCATTTTACCATTTTATGATGTGTAGTGGGAGTGTATTCATGTGCTGTGGTTAAACAGTCTATCTGCACAAAAATCTCGTTTATTTTTTAATTAAAACCCCAAATAAGCAAAAAATTCTTCAGTTATCAGTGTTTAATATGCTTCTTCTTTTCCCATTGCTAAAATGGATTGTACCCATCTCCTAAAAAACCTCAAACCTCTAAACTTCAAAGTCATTTTTCTCAGAACAGCGATTTTCGAGATAGACCGTTTTACCATCTGACGGCCGTATTGAAAGCAATTTATTAATTACTTTAAGATTTAATTTGATTACTTCGTCATTGAACTTTGTCTTCTTTCAGGTGATACTTCTTTGAACCCATCTCGATATCATGTTGTGAAATTACAGGTGTTTTCTTTCATTTTTGAAAGACCTGATTATCAGGAAGGCCATGAAGAATAAGATGCAAAATTATTATTATTATTAGTTTTGCGCCAACTGAATCACTGTAACCGTCGGGTCTCTCCTCCCGGTATAACTGATTGGGGGTGTGCAGTGGACCACTACACCAGGGTTCCACCTTACTCCTATAAGAATAGTGCAGTGGGTTATTAACGTGCAAAGATGGTGACTCTCCTCCATTTAACGTCCTATCTGAGGGACAAGGGAAATAATTCAGTCGGTAAACTCCTTGCATTTCTGTCATTCAGTACACTTTAATTCCTTTCTCATGTAATCTCTTGCCTTTAATTTTCATACTGCTTCCTGTCCAAGCAAAGAAATACCTCTTCTGAAAAAGCATGCCATTATTTTGATGTTCTTGTTTTTTTGCTCTTTTCTTCTGATTATGATTTCAAGATTTGCTTATGCTTTTTTTTTTTACAAGCAGACGACCAAACCGACGGTGCTGATTACCTGCCAGTGTTTGAATGTGAGTTGCTTAAGTTTAAGTTTGTACTTCATCTGCTTGAAGCATTAGAGTATTAAAGACAAATACATTTTGAAAGCAGAGTTTTCTTTCATCGTAAATCAGGCATTTGAACAGACTAGGATATACCGGTACTAAAAAATTATGCCATTTATTTATACAATACATACCGTATTCCATGCCAGGAAAATTCATGAAACCATTGCAAACATCTTCACATTATGAATTTTGTGAAGTATATTTATTTACTATGCTTTGTAATACTATTTTACATGTATACATTGTATATATACATAACTGTACTTTAGTAAATTGACCCTTTTAGCTTTGTGCTGCTGGTCAATCATTATATACCAATAAATAAATTTTAAAAAATAAAAAAATATGCATGAATTATCCAGAAAAGGATGTTCTTGTTGATGTTGAGGCGTTTTTATCAATCAAAACAAAATGAAAACAAAGTGCCTTGTCTTTTTCAGAATCATGGGTGTGAATTGTCTTTAAATTTTAAATGATACCATTTGTGTTCCTTTGCTGAAGTTTCATGTAGTAGCGGCTTTATCTTATTTTTCTAAAGATGAAGAACATGATTAGAATTCAAAGATTTATTTACATCTACATGTACATACACATTAATTATGGATATACATGTAAGTGACTTGAATAATCATGCCTAGATTTCACAAAAGCATACATGTTTATTACTCTTATTGGACAATGATAGTTATGTCATTGAGATGTACAAAAAGATGTGTATTAAAGCCCAAGTCCACTCCAAAAATAACTTACTTTCAATAGAACCAGAAAAATCAGACAAACCAATCAAAAAAAATTTGAGCTAAATCGGATAACTAATAAGAAAGTCATGAATTTTTAATGACATGAAAAACTTTGAAAATCACTATACAAATTGGCAACTCACTCATGAGTCTGTGACGTATGGTCCTCACTATGCACTAATTATTTCCTGTATATTAATAATATAAATTTCCTATTTTCACCCTAAGAATCCTATTTCTTCACACCAGCATCCATGTTAGATTGTTAGTAATATGCGTTTGTGTGAATGCACAAATAAAGAGTAATTTTGTCCAATTAAATCATTAAATAATGAATTTTTATAAACTATTTATATAAAACTCAATAATTATGAAATACAATATTCAGAAAATAGTATCAATTCTTCATAATTCATATAGGTTTTTGGGAAATGTCACACACGCAATATGATACAAACCATATAACTTGGGCAAAGGCATGGCGAAATCAAGTTTTGGGGGATTAAACTATGTAAAGCAATTGATAAGTTGTGGGGACATGACGTCACAAACTGATAACCATCTTGGTAATTTGTGTTGTGAATCTCATTGTTCTATAGTTTTACTTGCTTTTTCAAAAAATCATAACTTTCTTATTAGTTATCCGATTTTGCTCAAACTTTTTTTTGATTGGTTTGTCTGATTTATCTGCTTTTATTGAAAGTAAGTTTTTTTTCGAGTGGACTTGTCCTTTAAGACCATGAATAACATACATTTACATACAGGGATGTCTTTCCTCTACTAGCATAAACATAACTATTACTGTTATATTTTTCATATCAGGGCGAATAAAAAAAAAAAAATATATGTTATGTTATCATTCAGTTGAAATCATAATTCATGTGAGTAAGCTGCAAAATCAAGATTTGCATTCAACCTTTACATATGTAATGGACTTTTTCATTTTGTCAAACAAAGTTTACACTGGCATCGAAAATTATGTCCAACCATGCGTTCCCGAGGTTTAAAACCAATTATGATTATTTCCAAAAGTCAATTTCAGACTATGCAGAACCATGATTAAAGAAACTATCCTACAACACTGCATTTGAGGATTTTTAGCCCTTTAAAAACAGAGTACTGGTATGTAGCTTTCAGTACGCTCATCATACATGTACATGTCATTTCTATCATTTTCTACCTTTTCTCTGTTTTTGAGTTGCCACCTTGACCAAATCTCTTCATCTTCTTTCAATGCATGCCATTACCATTACAAAATGACATCAACAATGAATAGCAAGTGAAAACATTAGAAACGAAAAGACGGATGGAGAGAGCGAAGAATTCGATAGTCAAAATGAAGAATGGGAAGAAGAAGAGGATGATGATGAAGAAGAAGAAGATAGAGATGCTACTGTGTTGTATGATGGTTAGTAAAACTCAAACACTCACTTTGTTGCATAACCATTTGCAATTGTTTTATTTTCTCTGCTGTTTCATGTCTCATGCAAATATATACATGTGTGCATTTCATTTTCGTCCATAACGTATTCACAATACAAGTGTTCATGCAGTTTGTAGTGTAGCCTCAGTCCAGTTTGTTCCTCTTTCATGATCATGAATAGTTGTTCTTAATTTAACTTCATTAAAAATCTCATCTTTGTTTTTCTAACCTTTCATAAAGGTGAACAAAATATTCTTTGCATCATGATTTTATTTCTAAATGGATCTATGTGATGATACTATGCTGTTTCATTTTTTATGCACAGATATATATTGCTATCAATAATATTTATTCTCAAGTTAGCTTGCTGTGTAATCCCTGGCTTTTGTGTTGCTATTTCTAATTATTTACTCTTTAATCAATTTCCTTCTTCAACATTGATTGCCTCTCTCTCCCTCTTTCTCTCTTCTTATTACCTTTATCAAAAATACAGAAACAAATGTTTTGCAAGGAAATATGTGTGAAATCTAAGCAGTTTTGCCAAAAGTTCCAACGAATTGAATTGTGCTTCGTATCATACTCAAGTTCATTATTTATCCTACATGTATTGCATTTTTATTGAGATTAGAATCATTAGTATTATGGGATATAATTGTATCATTATACTCTGTAACATTTACAATATTCAGGAAGCTTCTTGACTTGATGCAATCAAGCAAATAGTTCATTAACATATTTATAGCCAGGCTATAATAATAGGACAATCAAACATTTGTTAGAAGTTGAGTTGTATGAAAACAGAAAATATAGAGATACAGGCTGGTTAAAGTTTGAAAAAATGGAGAAATAATAAGAAAGTCATAAATGCTTTAAAATGAGATTACTTAGTCTTTGTGAATCTAAAACTGGTGAATTGATTGGTCATTTGTCTGTGACATAATTGGGTACAACTCGCCCATTTATTACTCTAGTCTCCAGGGACCTGTTTCACAAAACTTGTCATCAGTGGCAAATGACAGTTTTTGTTATAAGCTACTGACATCCTTGCTTCTGATTGGTTGTCAGCAGATTTGTCACTGATTTTTGTTTTTGTCATTGAAAAAAGGCTTTGTGAAACGGGTCCAAGTTTTTACCATCCAGGGTCTACTGAACATACATGATATTGTGAATATCATTGTCCTCCCAAGGAAAATTAAAAGTTGCTCTGCAATGAGATTTACAAACATTCTATGCAAGTTATTTGTGGGTATGAGAAAATGGGAAAGAGTTGTCTGACGTTACATTATACAAAAAAAATCATGTCTGGTTCTGTTCAAAATTTCTTTGACTGTTTAATTTCCATGCTGCTTTTCTGCATTTAACCTCACATCGTGGATTTCACATTCAAGCCATTCATCTTAACTGTTTAAAAATAAACTTGGCAAATTGTTTGCGTTGGTCTACTGCACCATACATGTGTCTGAACACGTCTTTTATTGTCTCTATGAAAAGATGTACAACATTCCCAAATGACTATTAAATTCACCATTTTCTTTGGTATTTACTCAAAGTCAATGTTTGCATGCAATTTGATGAGGTGATGAATGCGTTTATCTACCGGTAGTTTAATATGCTATTAGTGTGTGTGACTATTAACCACTTGACTGCTAAGCACGTACTATTACATTGTACGTGGTACCTTCTCTCCACATTCAAATTGTTAGCGCGGCGCTATACATTTACCTACCCCTACAATGCCATTAGCACCT
>BEXV01000587.1:156547-206594 GCA_003118195.1 Hemicentrotus pulcherrimus | reverse complement strand
GTTTCTTATTAACTTCAACTTAAGGTGATCAGGAATGATGTTCAAGATTTTTCCTCTATATTGTTTAGATCTAATATCTAGACCTAGCAATTAAATTAGCATGCAGGAATCAAAGGGACCAATTGTCATTGAAAATATAATTTTTTATAAAAATCATGCCAACAGTAGGGGCGCTTGTCCGATATTGAGGATTGTCCACATAAATGATGATATCCTCCTAAATGCGGACAAATCGCATCCTAACAAAAAAAGGATCATCTGCATTTCTGCGGACATTTGTTTCTTTGGTGCTCTGCGGGCGGGTGTAGGGTTCCCGATCCGCGAGCTGGCAATGGGAAAAATGGGTTCCACGTATTAAAATATCTGTGAACACCCTCTATTTTTACGGGTTGTCAATCCTCCCGAGGATTTATTGTTCAATACGTGAAAGTCTCTGCGCTGCATAAGTGAGAATGCATCATATGGAGCACCATCGTGGAATCTTTTTTTTGTATTTGTCTGTATTAACAAGGTTATTCTTATTATGCGGCGATCCTTTATTCTTGGACCAGCGCCCCTACTGTCACTGGTCAACATAGCCTAATGATACTTGTAAGGGCTTTGTGATAATATTGAATATGATATTGATATATCACTGAGCCTTAGTTGGCACATATGTGCCTGCATGAAGAATGATGTACACAAAACCTCAAAAGGACATCGAACCTTGCAAACTACCTTTGGATTTGAACGCTCCTTGCTAGCCATTATAAATCACTTTGCATTCGGTCAAGAATTAAACATAAACAATGTGAAAATTTGTTATTTGGCATTGCCAACATAATGCTTACTTTACAACAATTGCGATAAGGGTAAAGAGGCACTTTCAAGGAATTTTGCCTAAGTACACAAAAACTAATCACTATTGTCACAAGTTCAGCATCAAATTAGGTACAGTGTACATTCATGCAATAACATGTACTGTGTTATCTCAAAATGGGTATGTTGAAAATCTTTGGGGAACAAATGATAGATCTAGATATCTACATTATAATTGCTTAAAAGTGAAGGAATGACATCTCACACTCATTAAAAAAAAAAATCATTTGATTTTGAAGAAAAAAAAAGGGTTAGAGTCTATTCGCATTTTTATTAATTCTTTTTCAGTTAAACAAAAAAAGTTGTCATTACTATGTTCTGCATAAAATTTTGATCAATTTGTTTCTTTACCTAGATGCAATATGTGCATTACAAACACATTATACTGACTGAAAACATTACAATTTGTATTTGTGAAGACTACTGAAGATTGATAACCATTCTTTTGATGAATTGTTTTTTTTTTAAATATTTATTTTCTAGATTTTAAGCCCTGTTGACAAGAAAAATCTTCTCAACTACCTGAGTGAACAGCTGCTTGTACCTGACAACACAGTTGCCATAGCAACATCCTTTTCACCTTTTCTCCTTGACCTACTAGAGAGGGCAGGTCAGGGGTCATCTCCCAAACAGTTTTTACTGGGGCATCATGAGCGTCTCTGTGCAGCCTGTTCCCAGTTGATTGCTTCATTTCCAGATGCCCAGAAGTAAGTGGATGCTAGACTATTTTTGAAATATAACCAAAGTTAATGCATACATCTTTGTGGAGTGCCTTGGTACACATGATTTCATTCACTTGTTTCAATTGTTGCTAGGTAGGACAAACTCAACAGCTTTTCCTCCCTTACAGTGAGGAATATTACTATTAGCAATTTGCATTCTGACTATTGAAATACAATTATTTGTAACCGGTGAATGATATAATTTGTGCATAAATTCATTGGTGGACAAACAAAATTGTTTGCTTTTTGTTACATTTCATAATTCAATTCCTGATTTGAAGAGATAAAACATATGCCAACCAGGGTTATTGCAAAAACTCATTTTGTAAACTACATGTAGCTGTTGTACATCTCTCCTTTTTTGTTTTGATTTATATATCATTCACTTTGGGAAATACAACCAAACACAAAAAGTGTTTTCCATGGTTTCTATGCAATCTTTTCTTTTTGTATGCATCACTATCAATTCTAATTTCAATCTTTGTCTACTTTGTTGTCATGTCTCTCCTTATTCAAACATTGTTAGATTCATAGAGAAGTATCTTCAGACATCTCCCCCTGTGTTTGAAAGACTGCTCAAGACAAAATCAAAATCAAAGGTGAGATNACATTTCATAATTCAATTCCTGATTTGAAGAGATAAAACATATGCCAACCAGGGTTATTGCAATAACTCATTTTGTAAACTACATGTAGCTGTTGTACATCTCTCCTTTTTTGTTTTGATTTATATATCATTCACTTTGGGAAATACAACCAAACACAAAAAGTGTTTTCCATGGTTTCTATGCAATCTTTTCTTTTTGTATGCATCACTATCAATACTAATTTCAATCTTTGTTTACTTTGTTGTCATGTCTCTCCTTATTCAAACATTGCTAGATTCATAGAGAAGTATCTTCAGACATCTCCCCCTGTGTTTGAAAGACTGCTCAAGACAAAATCAAAATCAAAGGTGAGATTTTTAATGCTTTGATATTCAAGAAGTTGGCATCAGACAATTGCAATCATTGAGATCAGCTACATGTAAAAACCAAACTTATACAAAGTAATTTCTGTAGCAAAACATACAGCAACAAACCCTTAGTGCAATATTTCTTGAATTAATGTACTCCTGAGCCCTGTCTTACAAAGAGTTTTGATCAATCCAAATCAATCGTAAGTCCTCCAATCAACAGCAAGTTTGCAGTCTCCTATCTCTTAAGCACATAGTTGCGATTGATATCAACTCTTTGTAAGACAGGGCCCTGAAATTATTAGTCAACACATTTTCTAGATCAACTAAACACATCCCAGGAGCGTACATATCAGTAAAAGTTTCATTTGCAAATTGATTGCAGAGGCATGTACTTGACTATTTGTAGTGTATAATTGATCCACTTGCTATTTCCTTTGTACTTGAGCATGCTTCAGATTGATTAAAACATTTTTACCGATAGACGTTTATGCATGAAGTAACACTTTTAAAGTACCGTATTTGCCGGCGCCTTAGACCGCGCGGCTATCCTGCACCAATGCCTCAGTCTGCAGTTTTTTGTGATGTATACATTAAAATGGATTGAAAACGGCGATTTGCGTGCTGGATACTTCTTATTTTACTTTTGCAATGCATTGGCACGAACTTTTATCAAGATCTATCGGCAGATGTTGTTTTTGGAAGATTGCGTTTTCATGTCAACAATGCAAGGTAAAATTGTTGGTAAGATGTGTGGAAATGTCCTGTTCCATAGTGGTATAGTTATGGTACCATTCGTAGTCCCATATGTGCAAATTTGTGCTGGTTTTGACTTGATTTTTTTTTTTTACTATGTCGCCGTATATACGCCGCACCCCGACTTATAGATTATTTCTCTCCCGGAAATACTGCGGCGTTTACGCCGGCAAATATGGTACTCTGTATTCTTGAATTTCACGTTGTTAAATTCTAACGTAGATGATGTATTTTGTTTTGATTGTTAATTGATGGTCCAAACCGTACCAATCTACTGCATGCTAAAGTTAAAACAAAGAAGAACTGAGTTGAGCCAGCATCTCTCAAAATGCTATTTCATTACCAGAACCGGAGATTAGTGTTAAAGGTTAGGAATGTGGAATGACTGAATGAATTTAATTTTCTCTCTGTGATTCCAACAATGCCCTGGTAACAACTAATTAGGCCTAACATATATATTTGTTCTTTTCAGCATCTAAATTTACCTCACTCAAAGCATTCTCTCAAATTTGAAGTGTTTTTCTTAGTGTGTGTGACTTCTGAATTGCCCATTTGTATTTTGGTTATAAATGGACATTTTGTTTTCTCCTCTTTTGTTGTTGTTGTCATGAAACATTAAAAAAAAAAAATTGTTTTACTACTGGCATCTATTATACCATCAATCTTGTATAAATCTATCCAATTAAATTCTTAATAATAATTGCTTTTTAACATAATTTTAATGTGTAAAGTCACATTCTTCTTTTTAGTTGTTTTCAAACTACTATATATGTAAGTGTATAATTTACAACTGATTTCATGTTTTCTTGTATTTTTTCTGTAAATATGACAAAAACAGTCTCTAGACTTTTGCCATGTTCTTTTTTTTCTCACAATAAATCCGAAATTGAATTGTTCATTTTTTTAATGCAGAAGGATGCATCCTACCGTGATGTTGCGCTGACAGCCAGACGTCTTGTGGAGCATTCTCCCAACACATATGCAGATCTGTGGGACTGGAGCTCATTTCTAGGTCTCCTAGATTCAAAGGATGTAGAAACAAGATGGTGAGTCAGTCTGCATTCAATAAGGGACGATAGAAGGTGAAGCTGCGATATGTGGGAAAGCATGGAGAGTGCAGCAAAACATGGAGAAATGAGGCAAGGGTGTTTGACCAACTGGACTCCTAAGCCGATACTCCTCAAAGCAGTCAATATATTTGTATAATATACCTGTGATACTCTGTTCATGTAGAAATGTTCACCTCCTCAATTTGTGAATGCTCACTCACCATGGAAACCTACAGCAAACATCTAAAAAATGGTGCAAAAGGAGAGGAATCCTATCACATCTATAGTTGACAACTAAATTATTAATACCCTTGCCAAGTTTTGCATACAAATTGATTTTTATCAATTTATGTTTATGTTTCTTGAGAGTGTGACATATTAAAGCTTGACCTTAAAGTATTCAACAAAGGCCTTGATTCATCCAGTCCACCTTTCATTCTTGAGTTAAAAAAACCAAAAAAACATCTAATTTACAAGTGGTATTGATAATTTAGTTGTTTACTGTATGTTTTGGGCATCCTGACAGCTATCTACATAGTGTTTATTACATGTACGTTTATGGTTCTATATCTCTAGGCATGCCGCCAACACAGTAGCCTGTATTACGAAGATGGGAGGAGGATGCCGTCATAAACTCTTCTCATCTCTCTTCACCAAAGATGAACTCTGCTGTTATCAATTAAGGTAAGTTATATCTGCATATCTCCTTTACCTTAATACCCTTCCAGGTGATGTCAACATTCTAAATGGAAATGACAAATATCGTTTCTTTCCTCTTATTAATATCTTTTGATAATGTCATGAATAAGTCTGTAATGTTTGTCATATATAAAACTTTATATTAGAAAAATGCTGGTCTTGCAGTTTTTAAGAAGGGAAAATGTACATTAAACCATCAAAAATGTCCTACTTAGAGTGAATTTATGACTGTAGGAAACTAATTATCACACAGTTCATGTTGTTATTTAGAACAAGGGAATATTAGTGTTTTCCTCTTTCATGCTCAACAATTAGACTAGAAAACATCTTCCATGTTTAATGTACAGGGATTCAGAGTCTAGAGATGAGCATCTACTTCTTGATCAAGACACCTCTGAGGTCGTGAACTCTGACCTTGACCTTGAGTCTACTCAGCAGAACGCTGTGCATGACCTGTTGGTGGAGGACTACCATGATAGTGTGGTGTCAGTGTGTGGTGTGCTTCTACCCAGAGCTAGTGTAGAGGATACAGCTAAGGTAAATACATCGATTGAACTTCAAATGTATTACCCAATAACAAACAACTATTTGTAAATGATGCAATATACAGAGAAAAATATTGTCTTAACTTTATATACGCAAATGACACACAAATAATCTCCCTGTGCTTTCTTACATTCATCATGGGATAAATTTACATTTGCACATGTACCATCAGCACTACTGAATATATTTATGTTGAAATTCATTTGAATTCTCAATGTTTCAAAAATATTTTGCAAATTTTTAAAATAAAACAACTGGGAAGCAAAAAACAACAAAAACAAAATACAAACAGACAAAAAATAAACAAATGACCAAACATTTTGGACTTGCTGTTTTCTAGACCTCCTTGCCTAAGCTGGTCCCAGTCCAAACCACCAAGAAGAACCTCCGAAGCCTGGCCCTTGCCGTCTCGGCAGGGAACGGGGTCCTTCTTGAAGGGCCTGTTGGGTGCGGCAAGACCGCCCTGGTGGAGCACCTGGCAGCCCAGATAGGACGAACAGCGCCCCCGTCTATCATCAAGGTACAGTTGGGAGACCAGACGGATAGCAAGGCTCTTCTTGGGACCTATCGATGTACGGACATTCCCGGGGAGTTTGTCTGGCAAGCTGGAGCCCTCACCCAGGTATGGATACAGGCTTTTGGCAAAGATCTTTAATGTATGCTGCTCTTGTGATTGAAAGGTGTTCAGTTGAAGAGGTAGTATGAGGAGAATTCTTGTGAAAACAATATTAAACATTGTACCATAATGTTTAAGTGTGAGAACATTGAATATTTATTTCCTCTCAGACTCAGTCGGCATTCTCAGATTGTCATTAAAACAATTACATGGTCAAATACATAAGGCTCTATACCTCATTTTCCCCCTTCTTTTCAGGCTGTCACCCATGGCCATTGGATCCTCTTGGAGGACATAGACTACGCTCCTATGGATGTCATATCAGTCCTCTTACCACTCCTAGAATCTAGGTCTCTCTGTATCTCAGGGCATGGCAATGTCATCAAGGCAGCTCCAGGATTCCAGCTCTTTGCCACACAGAGGTAATATCTTAAACGAAGTGGCAGCCATTTGACAATGGACATTGGAAGAAAATAAGTACAGTTCTATGAGATGCGATATGTGGAAAGTGGCTTTTGAGCAGTATGTCTCTTAAATAAAAGAACTTTGTAGGATTTAATCAAGCATATCTTGGGCAGAATTCTCATAAATGCAGGTTTCACTGGACCATGAAGATGAGATTTTTATTAAAAGTATTTAAAATTATTTTATTAAAATGTCAGTTTTGAACACCATGATCAACAGAGCAGCAGATATCCTTCTTTTTAACCCCTGTCCTTGTCTTTATTCTAGATTGCTGAGTAGCAGTGGTGGACTTCACAGACAGCACGTATCCCATGGTGCAATGCTTGATCAGCTCTGGACGCGTGTACAGGTGGAANTTGAAGAAGCAAAGGTCGAGGGTTCGAATCCCGACACGGCACTAATATCCTTTGGCAAGATATTAACCTGCACTTGCTACTCTCCACCCAGGTGTTAAATGGGTACCCGGTAGGATGTAACCGTCATTGTTGGTCAAACAGTTTTTGAGCGTCATGTAATGCCTGGCTGGAATGCTCCCCAGGGAGTGGAGATTGTGCACACTTTGTGTGCAGTCAAGCACTGAATCCAATGACCGACCGGGGTAATAGTATATTTGTAAAGCGCTTAGAGACATTTGTATTAAGCACTATATAAGTTAAATTATTATTATTATTATTATTTAATCAAGCATATCTTGGGCAGAATTCTCATAAATGCAGGTTTCACAGTACCATGAAGATGAGATTTTTATTAAAAGTATTTAAGATTATTTTATTAACATGTCAGTTTTGAACACCATGATCGATAGAGCAGCAGATATCCTTCTTTTTAACCCCTGTCCTTGTCTTCATTTTAGATTGCTGAGTAGCAGTGGTGGACTTCACAGACAGCACGTATCCCATGGTGCAATGCTTGATCAGCTCTGGACGCGTGTACAGGTGGAACCCATGTCAAGGGAAGAACTGCATCAGGTATAGTGAGATGTCGATATGAGCTCTGAGCAATACCATGGCTTAGAATGGAAGGGATGCGTGATTGCAGGCAGATCTGTGTTTTAGCAGATCTCTTCAGAAGTTATTTTTTAGAGTTTAGTGGTGACATAAATGCTTGTTAGTATAGCAACCAGAGGACCAAGGCTTTAGGTCCTCTCTCACCATGATAAGTGCAAAGAGAATCGATTACTGATTATTTTGTGCTTCTATAGGCGAGGTCGTGGTCTAGCGGAAGTGGCACAGGACTGTGGATCACACGGTTACAGTCCCACTGTGGCACTAATATTCTTTGGCAAGACATTAATTTACATTTGCAACACTCCACCCAGGGTACCTTTTGTGCTCAGAGACTTGAGAGAGCTCCGTCACTTTTAGCTCAGATTTATTTCATGATAAGTCAATGTTTTTTAAAGTCTTATTTAATGCATGACACTTTTTTCTCTCCTAATTTGATAGGTCATCACAACGCTGTACCCCAAACTGACCACCGTGGCTAATCGATTGCTGGACATCTTCTGTACGTTGACTGCCGGTCACCAAACGTGGCTGGACACTCGACCAGAGAGCGAGGGCAGCGCAGACTCTGGTGAAAGTGGACCAAAGACTGTAGGCAGCAGGATAGAATTGGGAGCCCACGATAGGAGATTGGTTTCTACCAGGTAATATTTTTCATATCTTTAAGGGTAGATTGTATTAACTGACTTCATTCTGCTTAGAAAGGTCCAGTTTTACACTTTATTTTATTTTTAAAGATTCCGATGCTACTTGAGTTTAAGTTGAAAATAGAATTGGGAGATATTCACATTCCAAAGAAAACAGTGATATAGCATTTTTATGCCTCCGCTACAAAGTAGCCGGAGGCATTATGTTTTCTGGTTGTCCGTCCGTCCGTACGTATGTCTGTACATACGTCCGTACGTCCTGTTCTCAAGAACCAATGGATGAATTACCGCCAAACTTATGTCATATATGTATCTAGCAGAGCCAATGAACTGATTAGATTTTGGGGACACAAGGTCAAAGGTCAAAGGTCAAAAGTCACAGGGCTTATTATGTATGCAAAAGCCGTGTATATTGCAGAGCCGTGTATATGAAAAATAGCTTGTAATTTGGATATTCAGAGAGAATGTTAATGGATTACAATCGAACTTGAATATTAAAAAAATGCTTCCGTTTTTGGTTTGTAAAATCGCTCTATGGCGGAGGCATAATTTTTGACTGTGTGCAGTCGAAGTTCCATCTAGTTTGTCCTTTCATAGCTTTTAGATTAAATTTATGACAGAATAATGAAAGTACTTCATATATGTTAATTCTATATTAACGATTGTTTGTATTCTTCATTACAAATTTGTACAATTGTAAAATATTCATATCATAGGAGTACCCATATTCAAGAATGACATACATGTAGTTGTATACACGGTAGCCTTTTTTTTTGTCTTCCTTTTTTTCAGAGATCTGATTAAATGGTGTGAGAGAATAGAGAGAGACTTCCAGATCAACTCATCTCAGAGTGCCAACTTGATCTTTCTTGAGGTAATATATTCAAGAAAACTTAGCATCCCTGCAGAGAGTGAAGATATTCTTCCTATTTCTGTGCCTCTTTTTTTTGCATTTTGTCATGTTCTACATGTATCTAATTAACAGCATATGTATTATTATTTTATTCATTATCCATATTTTTGGGGGGACTTCACATGTACATGTACTGTATATAGAACAAATGTCCATTTATTATTCATGGATTATTGAATTGAATTGAAACAAATATTTATTTCACCACTCAATTTCCTTCCTAAAGTTATGTTATGAGCATCTTTTAAATTTTTTTTTTTTTGCCCTAGATAAGACTTTTGCACTACATGTCCAAAATTGGTTCAATGAAAATAATGATGCTTATCATATACCATCACAAGTATATCCCTGTGTATTGTTATGGAGGGAAAGAAAAGAAAAGTCATAAGTCATCAGCTAACATATGAAACAGAAACGTTTTAGCGGTAAACAGTATCACAATTTTCTTGATATTTTCTGTTAAGTCTACATTTTCAATGATTCTGCTTATGCATTCAGTGCTCAGAAAAAACACACCATGATCTCAGTCAGCTGTTTAAAGCTATAGAATTCATTGTTAATTAATTAAGTTGCGTTCATATTAAAAAAAGGGATGATGTGAACATTAAATCTAGATATGATCTTGAACTAACATGTATATTGGTTTTATTGTTTTACTTGTGCAGGCCTTGGACTGTTTCTGTGCAGCACTCACCAAGCCTGTGACTCGACTGGCCGTGGCAGAGCAGATTGGTGCCAAGCTAAACATCACGCGAGAGAAGGCTCGCTTCTACTCTTCTACGTACAAACCAAACATCGAGGAGACGGACTCCACCATTACTTCTGGGAGGGCAACATTACAACGTAAAGAGAGGGACACATTGAAAATGTAAGTACTCTGCTTAAGAGCTGTGGGAGAGGGGATATAACATTTTCTACGGTTTCATTTTGTCAAATATGTAGGGTGAAGGTCAGACACCTCCCATTCTGCCCTCCCCATACAGGTTTGTTTTCAGAGGCTTCAGAGTTATTAGAGGCTTCAATGGTCTGAAATCGATATTTGAATGTACATGTATTCAACAAATACCTTATATATATATATATATATATATATTGACTATTACTTATCATGATTCATTCTCATGTGCAGTCTAACCTGCTAAATAATGTATTATGGATTGTATAACCAACACCAATAGAGTTGTGAGTTATATGAAAAACACACATAATTGAATCAGTTAAAGACGCTTGGTAGTGTGCTCCCATGGTGAATTCGACACCATTCAGGTGTTTACCCAAAATTTTACATTTCCCTCACCCGAAGACCCTCTGAGAGACTAGCGGGTATTTCTTAATCGGACGATAGGTTCACCGTGTGCAGAGTTGTACAATGTACATTCACTAATTGTATTCTTACCAATGACTGGTGTAAGTGAATTATGACCTTCTACTCATGGAAACCGCAGACCCTCTCCCTCATGCGCATGCGTGGGTATAAAGAGGGCAGCACACGGACGTACGCACGGGAGCGTAATACCCGTTGGCTCAGTGTTATGTAATGATCGCCAAGTTGCCTACTTCACGAACGACTAAATACCAATGCATGAACACCTTTAAAAGATTGCTTTACCTCGTCCTCTTCCCTATATTCTACAGGCACACAGCATCACAGTTTGCCTTCACCAGACCAGCTGCTGTGCTGGTAGAGCGTGTGGCATGCTGTATCGCTCAGAATGAACCTGTCCTCCTGGTGGGAGAGACAGGGACAGGGAAGACCTCTACCATCCAGTATCTGTCTAGCCTCGTAGGTCAAAGATTAAAGGTCATCAATATGAACCAGCAGAGTGACAGCACTGACCTGCTTGGAGGGTAAGACCTCTGCAGTTGTTTTGTTTTTTGGGGTTATTTTTTGGATGGCACTAGTCTAAAAGGACAAATCCCATGTTACAGATATTGATTTTAGGTACAAATTGTTCCCAAATCAGTATCCTGAATTTTATATGGAATAGAGATTTAAGTATGCTACTGATCTGAGAAAATTTGTGCTAAATTTGTATTAGCATAAATCAATTAGATGAGACCTTCAGAACCTATTTTCTCAGACTAATGGCAAATCCAGTACAAATTTTAAGAAACCAATTCATTAGGGACTGAGGTTTATTCTTATCTCTATTACTGTTAGTCAAATTGGACTGGCCTTTCAGGCTTAATTATATTTTTATATGTTTTTAAATACAAATACAGGGCATTACAACATAATATATATCTAATATATAACCCATAGTGTAGTTTAGAAGGTTGTACTCATTTTCATTTGCCTTCATTCATTTATGTTCACATTTATGATTCTGACTTATGTACTATGATAATATGGAAGTTATCAATTTGTAAAATGCCTATGAATGTAATTTTGTTATTTCCTTGTTGACATGAAGAAGCAATAAAAGTTTTAAATAACCCCCTCCCCCCAACATAATATATATCTGATACAACCCATAAATTCTCCTGTTTAAAACTTGTGAAAACCAAGAACATTTACAGCACTGATAACAACAATCTTTCTCACCAACCCACCAGGTTCAAGCCTGTTGACCTGCGTCAGGTCGTGGCACCGGTCAGAGAGGCGTTTGAGGGTGCTTTCCGTGCCACTTTCTCGGTCAAGCAGAACACCAAGTTCTTGAGCCACATCCAGAAGTGCTTCACACAGCGTCAGTGGAGGGAGCTCGTTCAGTTGATGATTCACAGTCAGCAGGCTGCCCTCAAGAGGTTTGAAAAGGCGGACAAGAAAAATGGAGGTGCGTTTTCTATTTTATTTCACATCAACTTTATTCCTTCTTTGATTATTACTTCTGAAGATAAATGTTGTCATTTTAAATAAGAATTCTTTCCCTGAATTATGATAATCATCGTGAGTAGCCAAGGTGCCCCATTAACATTGATGTTAATCCTGAGTTAACTTCAGCATGGCCTTTGATTGAAGATTCTATTTTCCAGTTATGCACTTTGATTTCAATGATTTGAATGTCTCATATATTCATTTGTGTGGTTGTTTGTGTTCCTACAATATTTTAATGATATTTTGAAGTTCCCTTTGAAGGAGAAATGGCGCTACATGTACATCATGGTAAACTACTTTGAACTCAAAGAATTTGAATATGCCATTTTAGTATTTCTTCAAATTTGAGAGTAAGATTGAACATAATCCACATGCATATCCATCAACAGTTCTTCCTGTATATCATGTAAATGATATTCTATCTGTTATTTTGCATATGTCAACATAGATGGTGCAAACAAGAAAGACCTGGGAGGTCATTGGAGGTCAATAGGTGAAAGGTTACATCAGCTTCAACTTCAGATACAACACTCAGAGAATACCCTGGCATTTTCCTTTGTTGAAGTGAGTATAGATAGGTTTGATGGAATGACCAAATGTCAATGGATCATTATTTGAAGTTTAGGGAGTCATTGAAATGTTGATGTCATACCAATCACTCTTTGAACAGGAAAAAAAAAACGATTTGAATAGCAAGGTTTATTTGATTATTTAAAATGGTTCCATTTATAAACAAGGAGGGTGTCATATCAGACCATCTCAGTATCATTTTATCTAGTCATGAATTATAAGCATATGAATGGCAAACCAGAGATTTATTATTATATCTTTATTGCAAACAAAAATTGAGGTTGGATTTCAAAACAATTTTGGACAGATCAGAACAGCTACATGTACATGTACCTGTTATTATAGGTATATGGGCATACATTTGTAAATCCTGCTGTTTTTCTTATTGTTATTATATATCATAGCTAACTTGTCTTTGTAGTTTGAGTTTGTAATGCATGTGTAATTGAGTTTTGATGTACACATAGGATCAAATATAAGTAATGAACATCTCCCTTCATACAATTGCTAATTTCTAAATATCTCTTCTGTAGGGGACTCTGGTGAAAGCGCTGAGAAATGGAGACTGGATCCTATTAGACGAGATCAACCTTGCAACAGCAGAGACACTGGAGTGCTTGAGTAGTCTACTAGAGAGCACAGAGGGATCGGTGGTGCTCATGGAGAGAGGGTAGGTGTTCGGGTTGAAACCTTTAGCGCTTTTGGCGGTTTAAAGAACTTGTGATCTGGTGATGGAACTCAACTGCATTGCAAGAGAAAGAGGTTTTCTTCAGCTTTTAATTATTTGTCATACTGTAAATGTCTCACTTGGACCGGCAAACTATAAAAAGACTTTTAACAATTTTATGGAAATTAGATTACCGGAACCATATGTTTTGTCTTTCTTTGCTTGCTATTTGATTTGTATTTCAACCTTGTTTGGTGGAAAAAAATCCTTTCTAGTATTGAAAAGCCATGGTACTGTTTGTTTGAATTTGTGAAATGTCGTCTTTTGTCAAGACTCAGGATTGCCACTAATTATGGACACTGTCCATGTGTGTTGGAAAGAGAGGGTAGATTTCAGGTTTATTGTATTACATTTTTTCTTTCAAATTACTGTTAAAAGTACATTAAAGATCCACTTCTCTATTCATCTAGTCAAACAAAATTTCCTTCTAGTTTAATTGATTTTGTGAACTCTGCAGATATTGAGATACTTCTAACGCAATCAGTAATCATTGAGGCATTCCTTTTTCAATATTGATATAGGCATTACAGTGTTTGTTTATAGCGACATTCTATTGAATATTTTGTTCTTTATCGTAGGGATACGAAGCCGATAGTGAGACATGCAGACTTCCGTCTCTTTGCCTGTATGAATCCTGCTACTGATGTCGGCAATAAGGAACTACCCCCAGGAATCAGGAACAGGTAAAAGCAAGATGTTGTATTGCAGGAACCTTAAAGGGCAATCCAACCCTTGTAACAACTTCATTTGCACGAGAGCAGAAAAATAAGATAAACAGAATGGCGAAAGTTTTGAATAAATCGGACTAGTAATAAGAAAGTTACGAATGTTTAAAATATGAGATCACTAAGTCATGAGTATCTGTAATTAATCAGTAGATTGTGACATAGTCGTGGATGGCTCTCCCTTTTGTCGTGCAGAAAAATATAACTAATTTCTTTTTTACTCCTAAGTGCTTTTTCCTTTGGGACTCTATTTAAAGTACACAATAGATATCTCATATAATTAAAGGTCCCCTAAAGAGAACGGACCAGTCATTTTGTGTGTTGGAACAAATGGTGAAAGTTGTCCACCACTACATTACTTTTTTTTGTGTGTGTGTGTTTACCCCATAAGAGGTGTTGTCAACCAGCAGGAATAGCATTCAGTTTTATCACCAGTATGCCTTATTTAAAGCTTGCATTTTCCATCCATTCCCTGAATTCTAAAGTCCTTATCTTACTTTTCACTCAACCCAAAGACTCTCCGACAGACATTTCTTGATAGGCCTACACGTTTGCTGTGTGCAGACTTGTACACCCATTTTGGTATTTCCACCAAGTCTGGTGTCAGCAAATTATGGCCTTTTGCACACAGGAACTGATGACCCTCTCCCTTTTAATCTATTATACAGGTTTACAGAGTTGTTTGTTGATGAGCTAGAAGAGGTACCCGACCTGAAGATTCTCACTAAGAACTACCTCAGGCTTCTTTCCATCTCAGAGGCACAAGTAGAAGGCATCGTTCAGTAAGTGATATGCTATTCATTCAATCGTTGAATTTTAGCCAAGATGGATTGACTTGTGATTTTATTCTTTTGTTTAAATTCAAGAAGAAAGGAGTAATTGTATAGACCATGAAACATGTAAACACAAATATGACATCATTTTTGTAAATTGTATGAATATAAATTTGGTATTACCATTTCCCTGACAACTGTGTAAGATACCTGTAGAAATACCTTTTTCTGCATGGACACTTTTGTGCGATTAGCTATACCGGAAATAATGTAAATTCTTTCAAATAATTTTGAATGTGTTTTATTTCTTTTTATCAAAGCTCTCTTATTTTAGTTTTCTAGAGCTCTTTCAAAGTTCACTTGCCCACTGCTCTTGTATCTTTTTTATGGAATAACTTGCCAAAATACCTTAGAAATATTGAAACAAATGAAAAGTTGAGTCATTTGAAAACATACTCATTTAGCACTTTTTAAAATCTCACAATTATAAACCAGGTGCACCATTTCCACTCCTTCTGTATTATATTCTGTAAAGCGCATAGAGGCATACAATAATGCATATGTGTTATTAGCTATACAAATATTAAAAATTATTATTATTTCTTTTTGTCACTGACCCTAGTCACTTCCTTTCATGTATCTCTGTACAGATTCTACCTGTCTGTAAGGAAGGAGGCCATTCAGAAGCTGACCGATGGGACCGGTCATCGGCCTCACTACAGCCTCCGGACCCTGTGTCGTGCCCTCAAGCTAGCCTCTACAAACCACTGTGACTCTGTGCCTAGGTCACTCTATGAGGTCAGAATGAGCAAATTTTGATGAAGTATAAGCAAATACTTTTGGATTAAAGCTGTTTTACTGTAATCAAAGCAATATGATCTGTACTGCCCAGGCGCAATTTGATTAAAAAAGGTTACTGTAAGTGTTCACCAATGTAGCTCATAGCCTCTGGTTAAGAGCCAAACTAATGCAACCATTATGTGCATTGGCATTAATCATCTTAACATCTAATAACCAGAGTTTAAGAGGAGTTTATTTTATCTGTAGTTTCCTCATTGCTTGAGATGTCAGCTTTAGTTGGAAAAAAAAATAGTTTTAGACATGTTATGAGGGAGATGTGTTGGACCTCCTCCCTCCCCCTCCTTGTGATCTCATCTACAGAATTTGTTATTGCTGTAAAATTTGACAAAGATGTTGAAAATCTAATGCAAATTCATAAAACTGCCACCTCATTTGGTGTTCTTTTTTTTCAGAGCTTCTGCCTCAGCTTCCTCACCCAACTCGACCGTGCCTCCCACCCTGTAGTGGAGAAGCTCGTTTGCAAGCACGTGATTGGCAGATCCAACCTCAAGAGTCTGCTGGGTCAGTCCATTCCACCTCCTGCAGGGGTGAACAAGTACATGAAGCTGGAGGGATACTGGGTAGCTGAAGGGGAGAAAGAGGGGTACAAGCCCAAGGACTATGTTATTACAGCATCGGTGAAGGCCAACTTGAGGGATCTAGCTAGGATAGTCTCTGCAGGGTGAGTACATTATATTATTTCCAAAATGTTGAGGTCCCATTTCAGGGGGGTGTTTCACAAAAACTTGTCATCGGTGACAAATGAAAGTTTTTTGTTATAAGCTACTGAAATCCTTGCTTCTGATTGGTTATCAGCAGATTTGTCACTGATATTTGTCATTTGTCATTGAAAAAAGGCTGTGTGAAAGAGGTCCCAGAACTTGCAGTTTCAAAGACCAGCTATCTTGAAATGAAATAATGGTCACCCTTTGCAGACAGATGATCATTATACATGTATTCCAGCAGTCACTCAACAATAATCACTGCACTATTAACGTGTTTGCCTTCTTTTTATGGTTCCATTGTAGGAAAGACTTTGGAATTTCAACAACAAAAAATCACTTTTTGTGTTATCTAAGACTAAACGATTGTATCATGTCATTTCAAATACCATGTTTTACCATATCCTGTATTCTTGCTCATGATCTACTGGTGATATCAATGTATTTTCCCTCTCTGTCATTTCACTATACAGACGATTCCCAGTCCTGATCCAAGGGGAGACCTCTGTCGGGAAGACCAGTCTGGTCAACTATTTGGCCAAGCTGACCGGTAACCATTGTGTGAGGGTCAACAACCATGAACACACTGACCTGCAGGAGTATGTAGGATTCTATGCTGCAGATGAATCGGGCAAGCTGGTCTTCAAGGAAGGTTTGTGTTCCATCCATTTGCTAATAGAACTAATGGTCAGCTTGGTGAACTATTTGGCGAAACTGACCAGTAACCACTGTGTTAGGGTCAACAACCATGAGCACACTGACCTGCAGGAGTACAGTAGGATTTTATGCTGCGGATGAATCAGGCAAGCTGGTCTTAAAAGAAGGTTTGTTATCCTAAATGCATTTACCAATCGAGCTATTGGTCAGCTTGATCAACTGATTGGTCCAGCTGACCAATAACCATTGGGTCAACCAGGGTCAACAAACATGAGCACAATGACTTGCAGGAGTATGCTGACTCAGGCTATATTCACTTAATGATTTCAGGCCAAAGTTGTGTAGATTAAAGATATTTAATTGATCCTAGCCCCATAGATAATGATTCATGTCATGTTTGATCCTCTATCCCAGGTGTACTTGTGGATGCTATGAGGAAGGGTCATTGGATTATCCTTGATGAATTGAATCTTGCTCCTTCTGATGTTCTAGAGGCTCTCAACAGAGTAAGTGCAAGAAAATTTCATATGTAACAGTTCCCGTAAATATACAATCATGCGTCAACAAAATAAAGCAATTATTAACAGCCCCTGCTCTATTGACATTATTATAGTCTGTTATTTTTAGTATTCATATTTTACTGATTTTTATGATGTAGTCATTCATGTCCTAGCACCTCATATCCCTTCAATTATCTGTTTTGAATTGCATTTCTCATCAATTTGGTATTTTATTGGATTGTGCATGTGCTCTCATTTTTATTTTTTACTCTGTTAGATATTTTTGATTTGTATAACTTCCCAATATTGCCCTGTAGTTATTGCTCATATATTATCAGCTGAGAGCCAGAAGGGTGATAACTACCATGATTTCACTTTGATTAATACTCTTCTGGCTCTAAGACCATGATATAACACCCCTTAATAATTTGCTCCAATGATGAATCCTCTTCCCCCCTTTTTTTGTCCACCATAGCTGCTGGATGACAACAGAGAACTGTTCATCCCAGAGACACAAGAGGTAGTTGCTGCCCATCCAAAGTTCATGCTCTTTGCTACCCAGAATCCTCCTGGACAATATGGTGGCCGTAAGGTATGTTACCAGAAACTATAGGAGTGGTCGCGACTGTGACAGGGGTCTGTTGGACTTAGACAAAATGTAGCATACCGACCCTCAAAATATCAATCTGGGGGGTGTTTCACAAAGACTAAGATCGACTTTAAGTTGGACTTAACTATGGCATGCCGTTCATGCCGCTAGTGGCTCTCACTATTGGTCCCTCAATTATGATCTTTAGATATTATTTGTTTCTACAAATTATCAACAAATGTAAATTCTGTAGATTTGTGACCCCAATAGGTCCCTTGAGATACTGATGGCAGTAAATGATGAGAGAATATAGTGGCATAGACGGCCTGCCATAGTATATGGAAATATGAATATATGAATATAATATAGTAATGTCCAACTTAAAGTCGATCTTAGTCTTTGTGAAACACACCCCAGTGATGAAAAAAATGAGTGATGAACCCTGGCCATGTACATGTACATGTAGTTGCATTATAAGTTCCATTGTGAATTCATGACGGGTTTAAGAGTAGGTATTTAGCATTTTGAAAAGATTACGTTTTATTTTTGTGTGTGCCTGTTTGTGCGAAGATCTCTGAAGCTGCGAACCCTGTAGTCCCACCAAATGATGCTCCTAATTGCCTATATCTCAGGGTTGAGGGAAATTTGATATAAATGATGATAATTCCATAAGTTGTTGGGCTAGTGCACAATGCATTACACAAGACCTGTCCATCCTATAAGTGAAGTCCACTCTTGGTGACTGACAACACCTATTATTGGGTAAATGCCAGAATGCATGGTGTCAAATTCCTCATGAAAATCCACTACTATGCATCTTTAATTGTTACAAGTCAAAGAGTCAAACCTGCTTTAGTGACCACATGTCTACAAAGACCACCTGTCTACAAGGACCACATTCGTTGTTTCCCTTGAAAATGGTTTCTCATTGAAACTTGTACTAAAGGAACCTGTCTACAAAGACCACTTTTTGTGTTTCCCTTGGGCAGTCGCTATAGACAGGTTTGACTGTATTTGCTTCATACAGTATCCCCCATTTTGTGTTTTTGAAGCAAGTTTCTTATGACATTTGCCCTCAGGTCTTATCACGAGCATTCCGGAACCGGTTCATAGAGCTCCATTTTGATGAGATCCCAAGCAGAGAGCTGGAGACCATCCTACATGACCGGTGTCAGATACCAGTCTCCTACTGCCGCAAGATGGTGGCTACCATGCTGGAACTACAGGTAGGTCTAAGAGGCCACTTTTGTAATGTAACAAAACTTAAATCCCATCTGTACTAGTTTGGCTAGGAGGGATTAGACCACCCAGGAAGTTCACTGACATGTGGCTATCTCATCAACTCAGCTCTCAATTAACATTAGATAAAGAGGATCATGGGGGACCAATGGTCACCGATTAGACATTGTTTTTTTGTCACCTGCTATAAATAAATGCATCTCAGTAGTCAAAATTCAAATCACATACATTGGTTGTTGCTAGGTAGGACAACATGGCTTGCCCTACCTAATAAAATGTAATATATGCAATATGCATTCTGACTTTTGAAATACAATTATTCATGATACAATTATTCATGACAGGTGAACGGAATCATTTGTATCAAGGCGCTTCACAAAGATATATGCATCAAATTTGGTTATAATACAATAATGGTCTATTGAAGAGATGTACATGTACATGAATCCTACCTTAGCAGCCACCTCCCTATTAAGGCCACATGTCTAAAGTGAGCTTCATTAAGTTCATTTTGATGAGATCCCAAGCAGAGAGCCATGGACTATCCGTCTTGATAATATGTTTCAAAATACCAGGTTTTGGGCCAGTTTCTTTCAAAATGGAATTCATTGTCCTGAGCTAAAATCAGATGTTATTCTTCATTTAAAGGTAAAGTTGAGTTATGGTCATGCAATTGCATTGTGAAAGAAATGGTGTGGAACCGATCAGAAAAGGTTGATCATTTAGCATATAAGTATGGGTGTGTACTGCAAGGTTCTTGAATCATAAAAATGACTAGAAATTTGGCCCAGTCTTCGTAAAGTTACAAGCACTGTACACAGAAAGATGTATATGGGGCTAAACAAAGATGTGTCATAAAAATCTGTCCCAATTTTTATGTTGTCACATGCCAATTTTAAAATATTAAAGCATTTGAAGAGTCATGCTTTTCAGGGAACATTTTTATCTGATATTCTTCCAAACTTGCATAAAAACAATGATAACGTTAACAAATAATTTTTCACCTCTCTCTAGAACAAAACCTTCTCTTTAAGTACTGTCTTTTTCCAGATTTTTTTTCATCATTCTTTTCTCCATCCTCTCTTCCTTCTTTGTGAAGATGAGACGTAAGGGTTCTGGAGTGTTTGCCGGGAAGCGAGGGTTCATCACTCTAAGGGACTTGTTCCGATGGGCCGAACGATACCGCCATGCTAGCCAGGGGGATCAGGCTTTCTATGACTGGAATCAACACATAGCAGATGAAGGTACAATTCAAAATATTGAATGATTATTTGTAATATACAATATTTTAATTCATAGATCAGATATTGATTCTAAATTTCCAGTGATGTTTGTTCTTTTTTGTGATTGTATGACATATGCTTTGGTGACATCTGACCCATGGTTCGTCTCCTACACTTATGAAAATCCCAATATCAACTTAAGACCATGTACCTATAATCCTAACTCTAACCCTAAACCTAAACCTTACCATGAAATCAATTGCAACCCTAACCCTTGGACCCAACCTTTGACAAAACACCGCCCGTAACAAATGTAGCAACACCCTTTCTCGTTCATAGCAGTCTCAATCAAAAGTGCAAAAAATGTTACTATAAGGTCACACATTGTATTTACCTCTATGGGTAAATTTTGTATTGTGTGTCCGTAGAGAAGCGCCATTAAAAGTTTCGTTTTCCTCACAGTGCAGTAGAGTACATTTATATAGTAGCTGTGCTACACAAATTTATGTAATACCGTAATTAACGTTGTATAAAGTTGTATAAACCGCCCTCGTTTATTAACCGCACCCCCGATTATGACCTTTAAAAAGAA
The DNA here is from genome assembly GCA_003118195.1 of Hemicentrotus pulcherrimus. Classification (NCBI taxonomy): domain Eukaryota; kingdom Metazoa; phylum Echinodermata; class Echinoidea; order Camarodonta; family Strongylocentrotidae; genus Hemicentrotus; species Hemicentrotus pulcherrimus. Next base: position 185,392 of record BEXV01000587.1, on the reverse strand, counting down.
TTAAAAAAAAAAATAAATAAATAAATAAAAAATAAATAATTTTTTTGGACGAAGTCGGGAGTCGATCTCTTGCGGACATATGTAGAGTGAGCCACGAAACCAGCGCCTTAGACTGCTCGACCATTCGCATCGATGCCATAACTTACAGTTTTTTGTAATGTATTCATTGAAATGGATTGAAAATGGCGACTTCGGGTGCCGGATGCTTCGTTGCAGGTCCGTTAAACGGCCCCTTCTTTCACTTTTGCAATGCATTGGCACGAACTTAGATCAACATCTATCGGCAGATGTTTTTTTTGAAGATTATTTGTGTCTTCATGTCAACAATGCAAGATAAAATTGTCGGTAAAATGTGTGGGAAATGTCCTGTACCATAGTGTATAGTTATTGTACCGTTCGTAGTCCCATATGTGCAAATTCGTGCTGGTTTTGACTTACTTTTGTTTTTGTTTTTTTGGGTGTAACGTGTATAAACTGCACCCCCGACTTTGACATTTTTTCAACGGCAAAAAGGTGCGGTTTATACAATGTTAATTACGGTAATCATTATTATTAAAAAACTATTCATTATACATCTGTTCTTCAGGTTTCATCTTGCTCGCTGGTCGAGTGAGGAGAGAGGAGGAGGCAGAGACGATTAGACAGGTCCTGGAAAAACACATCAAGAGAGTGGTGAATCCACAGCATCTCTTCACCCTGTCAGAACACACTTCACCTGTCACAAGGCATATTCTAGAGAAGGTAACAGTCACCATGCTCTCTCTCTCTCTCTTTTTCTTTCAAAGATGAAAGTGATCAGGATTTTAAAGAAATTTAAAAGAAATGAATTATAGTGCTTGGCCCTGTTTCCTCCCAAAACTTGTTGTCAATTTTAAGATACAATAACTGTTATAAGCTACTGACATAGTGGCATTTGATTGGCTGAGAGGATATTTGTCACAGAATTTTAGCTTTTGTTATTGATAATGAGGTTTGTGAAACAGGGCCCTAAGTGAAAAAGTACTCAAGAAATATAAAAGACCTGAAAAGAGTGATTACCGTACTACTTAATTGTTTAAAAGAATTAGAAGAAAAATGCAAGTAATTTGGAGAGAAATGGACTAGAGATACAAACGGAAGACGTAGGGATGAAGAAAGTCTTTGAAATCTCCCTAACATTGTAAATCTCAACATTCATTGCAGTGCACTGGCGACAGTTGTTCAGGACTTAATATCATCAAAGATAGACAGGATAAGGGTTGCAGTTGGGTATTTGTTCAGGCTTATGGGACATAGGTACATGTAGGGTTAGGGCATGCTTCCCACTCTTGGGGACAGAGCATTCACAACTGCTGCCTTTAAACTGCCCAGTTTTCTTCGCAACAAGCTGTCTCAATATCTTCCCAAAATATCTCAAACCTCACCTCAGCTGTCAATAATATAATTGCAAAGCGCATTTGAACATTTTCATAGAAAACGTGCTATATAAATACTTTTTATTATTTTGTATTTTATATTCATATTGTATTTCTGGTCTTTTTCAGGTGACATCCCCCACCCCTCCCCCTGGGTTCAATCATATCGTGTGGACCTATGGAATGCGCAGACTGGCTGTGCTTGTAGGACAGGCCCTCAAGTTTGGTGAACCAGTACTGCTAGTTGGGGAAACTGGGTAAGGAAGAAAAAAAAGGAAATCTCCCAGATACTGCATGTGTATACCATTAACATTGTTTATTGTAAATCTTTCAGATCGGGTTAAGATGGTATCCCTTACCTGTAGTTGTTTTGGAATTGATTTAAGAAGCCTATCAAATTTGTTCTGTATCTGTATTTGTTCAATAGTGGCCACCGTATCTTTGCTGTTTTCAAACATGTTTAAGTTTGTGTCATTTGTTTGTTAGTCATTAAAAAAGAGTGTCAAAAATAATTGTCTTTGTTCAGCTGCGGCAAGACGACTGTCTGTCAGTTGTTTGCTGCTCTAGCCGATCAGAAGCTCCATGCAGTCAACTGTCATCTTCACACTGAGACATCAGACTTCCTTGGGGGGCTACGACCGGTCAGGCATCATCAGGATGAAACCGTGAGTAAAAGTTTTTACATGTCCATTGTTATGCTTCCCCTCCAAAGGAGGCATTATGGTTAACTGATTCAAATGAACATTTCAAATGAAATTTTTTTTCTTCCATTCACTTTGACAACATATTTGACATCTGTTTAAACAATACAATAATATAAAGCTAAAAGTGACACTCGGCTCGGGTTCGTGCTGGTAGGGTCGCGGCATATCTCTACCATCATCGTCGAGTTCTTCCTCTTCTTCCTCTTCTCCTTCTTCTCCTAGCTCTCCTACCTCCCCATCATCATGAGCATCGCTGTCAGCGGAATCGCTTTCCTCACTGAATTCAATTTCCATATCTAATGGTTCAATTTTCTCATCTAAAGCCGACATTTTGATCTCAGATAGTATGCTTCGTATTTTACAAACAGTCGAGTTGCGTGTATTTTCAATGCGCGCACCTAGCTTTGTTTTGTGGCTAGCTAGCCGTGCCCAGGGTGCGACGTCACAATAATTACGTCATACGAAGCACTGCTGAAGGCAGTAAATCTGGATCTCAAAACTAACATTTTTGAAAGTTGATTTCTGCGGGCCCCAAACATATTTTGTAGAGGAAATTTGTTGTATTTGATCAGTGAGGCTTCCCCTTCGCAATGATATGAATTTTGCATCAATTTAATACACTTTAGCTTCTTGGTGTGATTCCTTTAAACATAGCTTGTAATGGGTACGCCCAAATATACAGAGACATACATGTATTATGCATAATATACATGTAGATAGAAGAAAGGAACAAAAGGATAGGCAAGGCGGAGAAGAGGATAGAGAGCTTGGAACAAGAGAAAAGAAGAGGACTGCAACACAGTAGCAATGAAGTGTATGGCATCCATAAATAACATGATGGCAAGATATAGGTGAAGGGTATAATGTGGAATATTTGACTGCATTTATATAGGAAAATACTAGATTTATCACCCCTACTTCTGTATAGGTTTCAATATAACAGTAATAAAAGCCTTTTTTTTATTGAAGAGTAATATTTGTATAGTTTTAGAGGATAAAGATATATTTTTGATATGTTGATATGTTTTTGATAACTGGCAAGTTCTGGATTTGGTACCAGTCAATGCACCAGTGCCTTTTGGCAATGCACTGATCATCAATTACCAAATACCAGTTCCCTCAGAAAGGACTTGCAGCTGTACTTAACCCAGGTTTTCAATTGAAGATGTCTCATTTTAACGTTTATTATTGTTTATATGCATATAAATTATACTTGTGTTTTATAAAAATCAGATGTGGAAATAAGACTTGAACTTGAACTTATCTACAAACATACTTGTACCAGTATATTTTTACCTTCTTATTAGTCAGATGAAATCAATCAGTCATTATTATGTATTTTCAGGATGAGGAGAGTCACAAGCTGTTTGAATGGTGTGATGGCCCCCTGATCCTCGCCATGAGGAAAGGAGCCGTCTTCCTCATCGACGAGATTTCCCTGGCTGACGACTCTGTCCTGGAGCGCCTCAACAGCGTGCTGGAGCCCGAGAGTACCCTGCTCCTGGCGGAGAAAGGGAGCGGGGAGGAGTGCGGAGACGACATAGCTGTGATCAAGGCTGAGGAGTCATTTAGGGTGGTATCGACCATGAATCCTGGAGGAGACTATGGCAAGAAAGAGGTATGGATGGGACATGAAGTCGTTTAGGGGTCATGGGTTTTGGTTTGGTATGCACGAAAGGATGGGAGGTTAATAGAGACTTGAGACAAAGGAAAGTATACATTTTTGTTGTTGGAAATAGGGTGCATAAGAAAGATGGAAGATAAAGAGACATAACCATGGGACTGATAGAGATTGTGATTTCTTAACCATATAAGATATAATGCTAAATATAATACTCATTGCGGATGTAGTATCGAAAATAATAACGCTAGTGATATAGAGTACCAAAGCTGTGATATCATAAAAATCTATTTTTAGAATTTCTCAATTTTTTCTTCATTTTCCGAAAGAGCATCAAAAATAATGTCTGAATGTTGAAAACCAATTGAATATGTTAAATGCCCACTGCACTACTTGTAGCTACTTGCGCCCTCTATATAACAAGCAATGCCTAATCGGTGACCATTGGTCCCCCATCATCCTCTTTTTCTTATGTTAACTGAGAGCTGAGTTTATGAGATAACCACCTGTCCAGTGACCTTGCAGTGCGCTCTAATCCCTCCTGTAAACTATGGCAGATAAGCTTTAAGTATTGGCTGAGATATGACCATCTAAATAAGTATATGTTCTATGGGAACTCAGTGTTACATGTACATGTATATGCTCTGGCTCCTAATGGTTAGGAGCCAGAGCATATAACACTGAGTTCCCATAGGCAATCTCTGAAATTGAAGAAAAAAATAGAGATATTCTAAAAATAGATTTTTAATGACATCACACCACAGCACTCTATTCATTTGTTTCGCAATGTATAGTCAACAAGGGATCTAAAAGATCACGACTTTGATTGGTTGAGCACCTATGTGCGTCGGCCAATAGGCCTTGTCCGTTATTGTTCTAATTTTTGATTGAATTGATTGAGTAAAAAACAGGCTTGCTTACATTAGATTTTATCATCTGACGAAGTGTTGCAGCGACGCACGAAAGGTTGTGATCTTTTAGATCCCTTGTTGACTTTACATTGCGAGACAAATGAATATCACTAGCGATATTATTTCCATAAAAGTTATAGTTTAATACAAGAACAAAGAATTATCAAATTTTGTTATGTGAAGGAAAGCATAAAATAGAAGATCATTTCTGCACTTTTTGAGAGATCAATCATTCTTCATACTCCTCATTCAATCTGTAGCTTTCCCCAGCTCTAAGGAACAGGTTCACTGAGATCTGGTGTCCTCAGAACAGCCAGCGTAGTGACCTTGTGGCTATCATAGAGCACAACCTGTGTGAAGGAGTACAGCTCTGCAACCAGGAGGACGGGTCAAGCGGCATAGGCAACGCTGTCATGGACTATGTGGAATGGTTTGCCAACAGTGAAGTCGGAAGGAAGTAAGTTTGTGATGATGATGGTGGTGACAATGATAATGATGATTAAGATGACATTGATAATATCGATAGATGATGGTGATGATGATTAATAATTGTACTGAGGATGATGATGATAAGGACAAAGATGATGATGATGTTGATGATGAGGACGATTATGATGACAATGATAATACTGATGTTAATAATGGAGATTGTGATGATGATGATACCGATGTTGATGATGATTAATAATTGTGATGATGATGAGGATGATTATGATGATGATGACAATGATGATACCGATTGTGATGAGGAGGATGATGATGATGTTGATGATGTTGATGAGGGTGATTATGATGATGAGGAGGATGATGATGATGAAGTTGATGATGTTGATGATGATGATGATGATGATGATGATGATTATGATAATGATGATGTTCATGATGTTGATGATGATGATGATGATGATGATGATGATGATGATGGTGATGATGATGATGATGATGATGATGATTATGATAATGATGATGATGTTGTTGATGATGATGATGATGATGATGATGATGGTGATGATGATGATGATGATGATGATGATGATTATGATAATGATGATGTTCATGATGATGATGATGATGATGATGATGATGAGGGTGATTATGGTGATGATGAGTATGATGATGTTGATGATGATGATGTTGTTGATGAGGATGATGATGATGATGATGACGATGATTTTGATGGTGATGATGATGATGATGATGATGATGATGATTGGTGGTGGTGATGTGATGATGATGATATTCTAGCTGTACTGTTCTAATTCTAATTCTATATTATACTGACAATAACATCACAACCAATGTTGCATACTTCCAGGTGTACTATCAGCATCCGTGACATCCTCTCATGGGTGAACTTCATCAATGTTTGCTGTGACCCTTCCAATCGTGACCCCATGACCTCCCCTGATGACCCCTCACCTCTTGACTCTGCAGTAGCCTACATCCATGGTGCCTGCATGGTGTTTGTTGATGGTCTTGGGTCAGGTAAATATGATATTTTGGTAGATTGTTGATGTTTTATTACTAATATGCTCTCCATTCAAAATGAATATTGATGGAATGGAAAAGTAGCATTGCTAGTACAATCGCTGCTAATGAACAACTTATCTTTATTATGTCACACACATATCGGATAGGACGTAAAATGGAAGCCCAGTTGTACAGGAGAGTCACCACCTTTGCACGTTAAGAACCCATTACACTATTTGTATGAGAGTAGGGGGACACCCCTGTGTAGTGGTCCACCTGCACACCCCGATCAGGCCGACTATAAATCTGCAAGAATCTTCAGTATTGAATGAGGCAGATTATCTTTAAGAAGAAGCTCCTAAGATTCCATAATACATGTACATGTTTTAAGATGTAAGATACCTTCATGAGACAACCTTGTAACACGTCTTTTCAAATGTTGTTTTCTATTAGGTACAACGAGCAGCACCCTGGTGTCCCCTACCCAAGCAAGACGGACTTGCATACAGTGGCTCTCTGATCAAATCAAGCAACTCACAGACCAGGAGATTGACCTCTCTACCCTGCTGGTGACCTCTGACACGAGTGACCTCAGTGAGGTCAAAGGAGGTCAAGGATGCATTGTCTGTGACGGAACCAAGTTTGGGATCGAGCCTTTCTACATCGAAAGAGGTGAGTGAAATGTCATTATACATGTACATGTAGCTTTCAAATGTCATTATATGACACTTGTGGTTAAGAGTTTTAGAAAATGTTCTGTCTAGGAGAATTCTGAAGCAATGAATAAGTTTCGGAATATCAATGTCCCACACAGTACCCACTTTATCAACATTGCATTCTGTGACCCCCAGATAACCAGCTTTAGGCATTTTGAAACTGATTTTCTTGTATCTTTCATTGTTGCTGTCTGCCTATCATATGAATTGAGTGCTCGTTGATGGTTATGTGTACATACTGTATGTAAACAATAATCTTATTGACATAATTTGATTATTGTTTGTGGAGATTCAGTACAGAGTTATCACCAGTCTGGCTCTCAATTAACATTCTTTCTTTCTTGGTGCTTTCCTTATTGAAGACAGAAGGATCTATAAATGAACAATGAAATTAAACCTTATCAGATAGATGCATATCAAGCTACATGTGAATAAAAGTTACTACGATGTATCACTGAGGCCTCAGAGGTCGTGAAGTTCTTTTTTTCTTCCTTGATGAAAAAAAATTAAAAAATGTATTTCTCTGGGCTTTCATGTTCTGTGTTTTAATTTATATGAAATGTAAGCCGTAATTGAGAGGTACATGTATATTTTGCATACAGAAATTCATTGTAATTATGGTTTCAAAGAGTCTCAACAGACAACAGAACACTACTGTTCCTTTAGAAATTAAAACAAATCGGCTTAAGTTTATTGTGTAATCCATCTGTTTTAAAGGACCATCACCAAGTTCACCAGCAGGCTACGCCCTAGATGCCCCAACCACTGCCCTCAATGCCCAGCGCATCATGAGAGCCCTGCAGCTACCCCGAGCCATCCTCCTAGAAGGGTCTCCAGGGGTGGGGAAGACCAGTCTTGTATCAGCCCTGGCCAAGGCTTCAGGACATGAGCTAATCAGGATCAATCTATCAGAGCAAACAGTGAGTGAGAGGATGATGGTGGTGGGGGAAGGTGTTGGTTATGATGGTGGGAGTGGGGGTGGTGATGATGGTGGTGATGGTGGGGATAGCTAGCCCGAGCTATCCTCCTTGAAGGGTCTCCAGGGGTGGGGAAGACCAGCCTGGTATCTGCCCTGGCCAAAGCTTCAGGACACGAGCTCATCAGGATCAATCTATCAGAGCAAACAGTGAGTGAGAGGATGATGGTGGTGTGGGACGTGGTGGTGGTGGTGGTGGTGATGGTGGTGGGGGTTTTGATGGTGATGGGGATAGTGGTGGGGAGGACCAGAGCTATCCTCCTCGAGGGAGATGGTGGTTATGATGGTGGGGGGTGGTGACGGTGGTGATGGTGGTGATGTTGATGTTGGTGGTGGTAGTGATGAAGATGTTGGTGGTGATGATTGTGGTGGTAGTGATGGTAGTGATGGTGAGCACATCCTGAGTGAGAGTGAGTGAGAGGATGATGCTGGTGGGGCAGGTGGTGGTTATGATAGTAATGGTGGTGGTAGTGATGGTGATGGTGATGGTGATGGTGATGGTGGGGGAGATGGTGGTTATGATGGTGATGGTGGGGGTGGTGATGATGGTGGTAGTAGTGATGGTGTTGGTGGTGATGGTGGTGATGGAGGTGGTGGTCATGGTGGTAATGACGATGATGATGATGGTGATGAAAAGGTTGGCGATGTACTTATGATTTTATGTCTGTACATATCTAAAACATATATTTTGTGGTTTGAATCCACATAGAGATTTGTTGTAAAATGTTACTGTTTATTATGTTCTATTATCTTTGATATGTAAAACAGAATTTTATTAGTGTCAACAAAACATCACTTGTACCATTTTCTTTAACTCTTACCAGGACATCACAGATCTCTTTGGAGCAGATCTACCGGTAGAGGGAGGTGAAGGGGGTCAGTTTGCCTGGAGGGATGGACCTCTCTTACAGGCTCTCAAGGCTGGACATTGGGTCGTCCTCGATGAGGTAATTACTTTCTTTTCATTTGTGCGTTGGTTCAATGTTTTCATTCATTTATTCATTCCTCACCCCCTCTCTTAATCTGACTAATTCCCTCCCTCATGCACTCCTTCACTCCTCACTTCCTCACTCGATCCCTCGCTCACTCCCACATTCCTTCACTCCTGAGCTGTATGATAAGCTGCCATCAGGATTATTTCTACAAGACTTGCTCACTCAATCATTCACTTACTTCCTCAATCGTTCATTCACCTATTTACTCCTCACTCCCTTCACTCGATCCTTCACTCCCTTACTCAATCATTCACTCACTTACTCACTCCTTCATTCACTCCTCACTCACTCCCACAATTACTCACTCGCTCACTCAATCCCTCACTCACTCCCACAATTACTCACTCGCTCACTCAATCCCTCACTCACTCCTACAATTATTCACTCGCTCACTCAATTATGCACTGACTTCCTCAATTATTCACTGACTTCCTCAATCGTTCACTCACTTATTCACTCCTCACTCCTTCACTCAATCCTTCACTCCCTCACTCCCACAACTATTCGCTCGCTCGCTTACTCTATCATTCACTCACTCCCTCCCTCACTCATTCTCTCTGTTACTGACTGACTTACTTACTCTCTCATATGTACATGTATTTGTTTAGATCCATATAACACTTACTTATAGGACCCATGCGATCTTTCACTTTATGATTTCTTGAACTGTATTTAACTTTGTTAATTTATTAATATATTTCTTGTTATATTACATTGTCCACGCTGTAATTAATCATTACTTTCATCATAACAATATTCAACTTACATGAAGACTTACATGTACATTAATGCTTTGTAAACTCCTTTTGCAGCTGAACCTGGCTTCCCAGTCGGTGCTAGAAGGCCTGAATGCCTGCCTGGATCACAGGGCGGAGGTCTTTGTTCCTGAGCTGGGCCGATCCTTCCAGATCCAGCACGAGAAGACCAGGCTCTTTGCATGCCAGAACCCTCTGAAACAGGGAGGAGGGCGCAAGGGGCTGCCCAAGTCATTCCTCAATAGGTTCACACAGGTATTGGTGTGGTTTTTAAAGGAGTTGGTTGGTGTTGTGGTGTTGATGGTGGTGATGATGATGATGATGATGGTGTTTGTGGTCTTGTTGTGTTAGATAGGTGTTTGTATTGGGGTTGTAGTATCATGGTGATAGAGTGCTAATGGCGCTTTTGTTCACCTTGTTGTTGAAAATTGATGATGGCCGTACTGGTGAAAGTGAAAAAAAAAAATATGAATTTGAATTTCACAATGTGCTACTTGGCACATCTCTCTCAATGTGATTGTACTTTAAAATGCTTGAAACAGTTTATTTGAAGATAACTCATAATGATTCATAATTTATATATTGTGTCACCTGTGAATTTTGTCAGTGTTCTGAACATAGTCCTACAGAAGCATCATATTTATGAATGTGCCAAGTTTTGATTGTTTGATTGATGGATTTTCATTAACAGTAAAATTGGAAGCTTTAGAAAGACTTCCTTATCCTTAATAAAAATGCACATGAATAATGGATGCAAAATGTTCATCTTTCTTATGTGAGTGACCATTATGAGCAACAACATAAGATATGGAACCCTTATACCAGATTTTCACCTCTTTTCCAGGTGTACATAGAGCCGTTCACAGCAGGAGACCTTCTCTTCATCATCCGCTCCATGTATCCTATGATAGATAGAGATATCTTGATCAAGATGGTGGAATTCAGCAACAAAGTAAGGGCTCAAGGACTTCTATTATACATACTGATTGTCGACCAGTACAGGGTGTCTTAAACTATTCGGGACATGATTTTATAAGGGATAAAGTTGTCAACTTTTCTTCTTCAAATGGGAATTTTTACTAGAATTTTCCTTTTCTTGCTACACATATCTAATATAAAAGTCATGTATTTTATATTTGTATTTGATAACTGTATTTTCCAAGACTGAGAGTCGAATTATTGTGCATCAATCTACACAAAATGAGGGTGATTGTCATGAAAATGGTTAACACTCATATAAAGAGAATGTTTTTTAAAGTTTTAAAGAGGGAGAGAGGCGTTGTGGTATGCGCCTGTCATCCAGCTAACAATGGAAGTTAAAAACTGATTCAGCCAAGGACAAAGTTCGAAACTGAGTCACGTCGTTCGAATAGTGACGCTTAAAGGTCGGTCCCGAGACGTAAATAATCATATCTGATTTATACACGTCCGTAAAAACCCAATACACACACATGGGAGGAGTAATGATGTTTCTCTTATGATCTTGGCCTCAGAGCATCAATGGTGCATAATTTTGCACACACCTCCAAACTGTGGCTCACTGTGCAGACACATGGAACCTTTAGCCAGACCATCTTCAATTAATGCTTCTTTGTACCTTCTTTATCTCTATCCTCATATGTATTTTGATTACAGCTGTACAGGAAGACAATGATTGAGGGTCGCTGGGGTCAGAGAGGAGGACCATGGGAATTCAACCTGCGTGACCTCTTCAGGTGGTGTGACCTGATGGTGCATGACAGAGGGGTCAAAGGTCAGATGGACCCAGGGCTGCATGTTGGTCTGGTGTATGGAGACAGGATGAGGACTGCCGATGACAAGGAGAAGGTGAGTTAAGCAGTGTGATGGAGAAAATGTGATGTATGGTGATATTGGTGGTGGTATGGTAGTGATGGTGGTATGGTGTTGACGATGTTGGTGGTGGTGATATGGTGATGATGGTGGTGGTGATGGTGGTGGTGATGGTGGTGATGGTGGTGATGTTGGTGATGGTGATGATGGTGGTGATGGTGATGATGGTGGTGATGGTGGTGGTGGTGATGATGGTGGTGATGGTGGTGATGGTGATGATGGTGATGATGGTGATGATGGTGGTGGTGGTTGTGGTGGTGGTGGTGATGGTGTTGGTGGTGGTGTTATGGTGGTGATGTTGATGGTGGCTGTGGTGATGGTAGTGGTGGTGGAGGTGATGATAAATAATAATAAAAATATAATATTTATAGAGGGCATAATAAACAAAGTTTCTCTATGCGCTGTAGAAGCATGGATGATGAGAGAAATACAATCACACAAAAGGAATTAACAATGAGAGGTATACAAATCTTATGACTACTAAAATGACTTAACATAACAACTAACATAATAGAAAGATAGCATACATGTTCAAACAAATAGTAAGGACAAAATACAGTTCAAGCTGGTGGTGGTGGTAGTATGATGGCGGTGATAACTATGGTAGCAGTGGTAGTGGTTGTGATGGTCACAGTGGTTGTGGTTGAGATGGTCGTGGTGGTAATGATGATAAAGGTTCAGAATGTAGGACTTTTATATTTCAGTGATTTATATAGTTTGCCTGCCTTATTCCTAGTTGATATTCAATTTACTTTCAAGCTTATATTTGTCAGATAAGGTCATTTTGTTGATCCTTTGTGAATGAAACCCCTCCTAATTGATACTGATTCAAGTTTGAATGTTATAATTGCAGATCCACAAGCTGTATCGAGCAGTCTTCAGAACAAAGGGAGATAAGTCGAGAGCAGTAGCCTACAGGAGTAGCAGGCAGTTCCATATCACTCATTCTCATGTGCAGGTAACATAACATTACATATTTTTATCTTGAATACTAGTACTACACTGAAGGTTATTCAAACCAAACTTGGATAGAATATGTATGAGCATGCGAGGATTGAATTCTGGCTTTGTTACAAGGGAAAGGTCAAAGCTTGGAAATCCCAAAAGTGTTAAAATATACACCCAAAATACCAGAAAATAATTTTGTACTGCAATAAATTAAAAAGCTGTTAAGCAATTCAAAGCAAACTTTGATCAAGTATGTATGAGCATGCAAAGATGTAGTGATTATATTTTGGATGTATAAGGTCAAAGGTGAAAGATCATAGGGTCATGAAAGTGTACAAAGTCTCAGAAAACATTGTAATACTGTGATAATGTAACTCAAATTGAATCAAAACTGTGCTCAAGTATGTAAAACCTTGAAACATATATAATGAAAAGCATTTTATTTCGTGAGATCAGATGTTAAAGGTCACAGAATCATTGATCAGGCGGAGGCATAATAGAGATGCAGTCTTCGTCATCTTGTTTTCTTTCTCGGCCTGTCAGGTTGGACATTCATTCCTGGCGCGTGATCCTGCCTTTGATGTGAGCAGCGCCCTCTCCAGGGTTCCCCTTCAGCTGCTGCACCATGACCTGGACAAACTGGAATCTCTCATGAAGTGTGTTGAGATGAACTGGATGTCCATACTGGTAAGAATGTGTTTTCTTCGGTTATACAAGAAATATTTGATATCCATGACCAGGGATCTCTTTTGTTGTGTGTGATCATGGTTAGAGTGAGGTCCTCTCCTCTCCTGTTCTGCAACATATGCTCTTATGATAATTGCTCTGGAGTAAATTTTTTGCATTATCTATTTTTTCATTTTCAAAACTGCACTTGACGCTAAATCTCAGCTAAAACTCACCTGTAACTCTAATCTATTATCTTTGAAAACAGAAAACCCAGAGAAAATGTCACAGGAGCAAATGATAGATGACCCTCTTCATAACTTTGGGATTCTTTTGGTCTTACAAACATCAAACCACAAACCTCAAGCGGAGCAATCTGCTTACAATGAGCATTGGTCCTCTGTTCTAATATCTGTGTCTATTGCTCTAAATTTATCATTATTTTTAGCAAGTAAAGGGAAACCTCCTTTAGCAACCAATGTAACAACTTAATAAAATTAATAACAACTTTTCAGAAGTATATTTCTGATTATTTCACCATGTAATTGTATGGCCAGTACGCTCCTTCATTCCTAAGCTAATTGTTATTCATGTTTTCTTTTCATTGTCCTTCATGGTCCAGGTTGGTCCAAGCTCAAGTGGAAAGACCTCACTGGTCCATCTCCTGGCTTCCTTGACGGGTCATCGGCTCCAGGTCCTAGCAATGAACAGTGCTATGGACACTACAGAGCTACTGGGTGGCTTTGAACAGGTAAGAAATGGCAGATCTGGGCTCTCTATTTTATCCAGGAATCTACCTGCCGATTCTACATGTACATGTACCGTAGCTATCATTAGTTGTATGAATGGTACTGGGTGGTTTGGAACAGGTAGAAAAACATCTTACTGCTCTGAATCCTATCTAGTGATCTTGGTCTTACAGTAGCATACATGAATTAGTCCTGTCCAGTGGTCTAGGTCCTGTTAATGAACTACATGTATAAGTCTACAGAGAGTATTGAATAACTCAGTGGCTTTGAACAGTTACTATGTCTGAGCCTTTTATTCATGTCAAATGTACTTTGGACATATATCAAACTCAATATAAATGAAATGATTGACTGAAATAAAATCAGGTACTAGAAGTCTTAGTAAATGTTGGTTGTGATCATACATGCATCCTGGGTGATTAGTTTATAATTGTCTTTCAAGTTATGTGGTAAAACAAAACATGAAAGATTCTTTCTTAATTTCCTCAAAATCAGAATAATAGCACTTATTTAGGAAATATTTTTAAGAGAGCCAAAGAATACATACAGTGTAAGATAAATTGTACAAGATGACTTGAATTTCTTCACATGTTTTTTCAATGTCCTTTCTAGGCTGATCTCAATAGACATTGGGAGAGCCTTTTAGGCATGATAGATGATGTTTCCATGGCAACCATCAGAGATCTTCTCACCAGTGATGCATCGAAAACCAAGCCGAAAGCAAAGAGGATCATGGGAATTTTAAGTGCACTCAAGCTACCTAGTGCAGCCAGTAAGTCTATATTTCGCCTGAATGACTCTGATTTTCTTTTGAGTGGTAAGAATAATGTAGGTCAGATGGTGACTTGACCTTTGCTCTGGTGACATTTGCTATGCATACAGTTGAAGAAATATGTAGGGTATGGGTTAAAATCGCAACTGAGTTTTATGTTAGGTTTAAGGTTAGGGTAAAGGAGAGTGTACAGTTCAGGATTAAAGTTAGGAATTCTGTTAGTGTAGAAACCAGACTGCAGAGGATGATCACCAAAGCATATACAATGTAGAATTGTTAGATGATGTGAAATTTGTCAACAAGGGCAGTGTTTCACACAGTGTTTCACCGAACAGCCAACATACATTGAAATGCATGCATTAAATTTAACACAAAATATATTTATGGGATGTCAGTGAACTAGTTCTTACGAGGTCTTGTGAAACCGTGCCCAGATGAGTAGATTTTCTTATATTCTTAGGACAACAAGATAGCCTTCATTCCACCGAGCAGAAACTCAACTTGCTTGACCAACTCCTGGCAGAGTTACAAAAATCCTCTGAAACGACGAAAGATGCCACAGAGCTTGCAACGGGTAAGTACGTTAGGAAACGTGACATATTCAGAAAGATGCTGTTTCTAAGAATATAAAATGGAATAATAATGATAATAATAATCTGGATTTATATAGCTCTCAATACAAAATACTGACTCCTAAGCGCTTTACAGATATTATTACCGCGGTCATTAGACTTATTCATGCGCAATGTGCACCATCTCCACTCCTTGGTTAGTATCCTTACCAAATAGTCACGGTGAGGGCATATGGCAATGACTAACATAAATGCTTTTGGCATCCCCAAGAGGTCCCCATCTCACTCCTGGGTATTGAGTGGCAAATGTAGATTAATGCCTAGCCAAAGACATTAGTGCCATGTCAGGGATCAAACTCACCACCTTTGCATTTCAAGTCAAGTGCTTAAACCAATGGGCTATGACACCTCTAGAATGTCTTTTGGATTCGCAGCATTTATTCTCAAATGTTTGTCTTTACTCTTAAATTTCTAGAGATATTTAATCTGCTCAAAATTGTTTGGCTTAATGGGCAAGCTCAGCATATTTTGTCACATAAGTTACCAACCTCACAATTGATTTCCACACAATTGATGATTATAGTAAGATATAGCAGGACTCAGACCAAATATCAAGGACAATTGTAGTAATGTTAATTATCTATATTACATTGAGGTACTTAGTGACAAAAATGACCAGATACCTTGGACAAACCACAACGTTAAATGACACCCCCTTTTTCTTCCTTTTCCAGTGGTCGAAGCTGCCAGTGCCTTGAAGAGCAAGTGCAAACTGGAGGACCATTCCACTCCTGGCGGGGGAGGCAGGTTTGAGTGGGTGGATGGACTCCTGGTCCATGCCCTGAAGAACGGAGACTGGCTGCTCGTTGATAATGTCAACTTTTGTAGGTCAGTACAGTCAAACCTGCTATAGTGACCACCTGTATAGAAAGATCACATTTTTCATCTCCTTTGAATAGTGATTTACATTGACACATGTATTAAACGTGTATTAAACGTATTGTTGATACAAGGTAGCTACAAGCAATTGCTGACTTCAATATTTTTCTGAAACCTAGTATTTGTGTGAACAACCTACCATTATTGTCAATGTTTATTGAAAGATAAAATTTTGTGAATACCAAGCTGATTGACTACACCATCATCCTTTGATATATATAAAGAAAACTGATCTGAAATTTTCATTTTTGGATGATTTTTTTGACACTGTTCCTTATTTGGTATACTTATATGTTTAATTATTAAAAAGCAAGGAGTACAAAGAAAAGAAGATGGTAATAAAATGAGAAAACACTTGGGTGAACTGAGCCCGTTGCATAAAACTTACCATTGATGGCAAAGTTACCATCAATGGTAAGTTTTGTGCAACAGGCCCAGTTGCTTGAACTGATCTAGAGGATAGGAAAGGAGCTGAAACGTATCTCTTTTGACACCTTGCAGCCCCTCTGTGTTGGATCGTTTGAACGCACTGCTGGAGCCTGATGGAGTCTTGACTATCAACGAACGAGGGGTCATCGATGGTCAGATCCCATCCATCAAACCACACCCACAATTCAGGTTCGTCATGTCCCACTTATACAAGCAGTAGATGGCAGGTTCAGATCCTGCTTGTTCCAAGATTTTTTCTGACTTGTTTTCAATTACTTATTTACCGGGTGTAAGCCACAAAAAATATTTAAAAAGTATATTTGTTATTATTACTCCTGGCATGGTTGACTGCATTGTATGTATCTTTGGTGGTTTTTGCTTCCAGGTTGTTTCTGTCTATGGACCCGCGACACGGTGAGATCTCCAGAGCCATGAGAAACAGAGGAGTGGAGATCTACATCTTAGGAGAGGTCAGTATATCAACACTCACATGAACTGTATTCTAGCACGTTGCTGAACTCTTTGCAGACTGTGGTCAAATAAAGAAGCGTACAGTGGATTATGACGTGGGATGTTACCCAGATGGCAATCTGCTAATTTTGCTAAGGCCCGCAAGAAA
Organism: Hemicentrotus pulcherrimus; assembly: GCA_003118195.1. Classification (NCBI taxonomy): domain Eukaryota; kingdom Metazoa; phylum Echinodermata; class Echinoidea; order Camarodonta; family Strongylocentrotidae; genus Hemicentrotus; species Hemicentrotus pulcherrimus. The sequence continues at coordinate 168,305 of BEXV01000587.1, read as the reverse complement.
TGTATTTATCATATGATGTGCAACAGACCAATCAATTGCGCACATTCTTTTCATGATGGATGTAATTATTATTCAATTCATTTATTTCGATTCCAGCAATTACATCAACAAAACATAGGTAAATCCATGAAATAGATAAATGTGAATGTAAAAAAGATAAGGTATGATACAGTAATTAAAAAACAACAACACCTGTATAATGGGAATCATTTGGCCTGATAAAGTTTTGGGAATCAGTATTTTGCCTGAATGTACATGCATGTGATTTGCAATTGGTCAGTACCCCTTACCATTGGCACAATGCAGGTATACACTTGGTATGTAAAACTCTTATATAACCAAAACATTTCTATTTCATTCCATGGTGCACAGAACGAGGGTGGGGCATACAGCGCCCAGGACACCACGGCCCTCTTACACTCCCTGGGCCTGACCTCCCAAGGCACCATCACCAGCCTGATGCACATCCACCAAGAGATGCGGTCCCGTCTTCAGGGTACCGACTCCGCCCGGTTACCGAGTCTCCTCCTGGCAGCGTCTATGGTGATGCAGCTTGTGAGGAATGGACTGGGGATGAGGAGGGCGCTCCGGGAGGCATGCATGGAGGTGTATGTCAATAGTCAGCTACTCATTGCCAACAAACAGGTTGGTTTTTCTACTGGTTATATTTTACTTGCTAGGTGTCTATTATCTCGTTTAACCAGTTGGAGAGAATCGTGGCATGATCTACCTACAGTTTCAGTTTCAGTGTTATTTTTCATTTCAAACAGAACAGTGATTTTGACAAGAAATCAGATATACAATTCAATATCCAATAACATAATACATTTTACATGGTTTAAAGTTGTGGATGAGAAAGTATATACAGTATAAATATCCAGTACAATGGGGTTTTTTAAAAGTTTTTTTTAAAGATAAACCTGTGGAAATGGAGGGGTCCACTGAAAAGCAGAGCTTGTAAAATGTGGATCCCTCAAAATAACGACAAATAATGACAGTATTCATGTCTAAATTGCCATAGCAAAGGAACTGGATGATGCAAAGCTCTCATATGTCATCAGAATTTTTATGAGGGTGGACAAACCCTTTACAACTACATGTATGGGGAGGAACGGGCAATGGAATATCTTCTGGTCTGTCCCCACCTACGTGTACCAGAAATCTGTTCTCTTGAAGATCTTGAAGGGGTCATCCTCAAAGCTACATTATACGTCCTTCATCTTGCAATGGACAGGTGTCATAGAGTTAACCAAGAAGAACATGGAGTCAACATGCATTTCTAATTCCTTTTATTATTGTGTGTGTCTCAAGCCGATCCCTTCATAGGCTAAACTTTCAGGAATTCTTATCCTAGTACAGAATATTTTGTGTATACATTTTGAATAAGCTGTTACATGTTATTTATTCTACCATAAATTGAGAAAGCCTCAAGTTTTCTATATTCGTATGCAATGACTCTGTACAACGGTATTCCTATGTTTCTACAGAGAGCCAGAGAGACACTGGAGCAGCGTCTGAATGGACTGACCGACACGACTCCTGCTGCTGATGAGGATCATGAAATTCCTATGGAGATTGAGGAGCACACCCTTGCCGACACTGCTCTCCCTGTTGCTATGAATGGAGATGATGGTGGTGGTGATGGTGGGGAATACATCATCAAGGCCTACCCTCTGACCGATGCCAAACACCTGAGCACCAATCCAGCTCTGGTGTCCATCCAGCGGCAGGGAGCTGTCTTGCATCATCTCATGATGGACGAACACAATTCAGACAGGTTTGTCAAAGCCCCAATTTTAGCATGAGGCTGAATGATTGTAAGACCTTGTGATATGAAACATGTACATGAAGGTACTTTATTTCCTTAGGACAAATAGTTAAGTGATTGAAGTAAAAGCTCTCCCTTTGTACTTCCAACATTATTTCATTGAAATAACAAAGAAATTTCAAAGTGTAGATATGTATAGATTGACATTGAACTACAGGAAAGTAAAATTGGAATTTTATTTGCACATTTTTATGTAACATAGTGGCTTTTGGTATCAAAGTTTTGCAGTAAGTCACAAATTTCTGCACTAAAGTGGTCATGCATTTTCTCAGGTTTTGTACTATGTTTGAAGAATGATTGATGATTCTGTTTCCCAATGTGAAGTTGTTAAGGTTTATAGGCGTTTATCGATCAAGAGTGAATATTTACGCTTGTCTGTTACATTTTCTTCTAAGTTTATTCTGTTTCGTTCACATTGTAGAACCATGTCTAAAGAGTTGCTTGTGAAAGCAGCCCTCCTACTTGTTCTGGAGAGGGCCAGCCATGAGGACTGGAAGCTGTGCTGTGATTGGATGAAGTCTATGGGAGCATGCCCTGGAAGCATGCTAGATGTTGGGCAGTTAGCTGAAGGTGTTCTTCACAGCTTGATGGATCATCCAATCATAGAGCAGATTGAGAGAGAGGTGAAGGAGCTGTGCTCTGCACAAGAGAGTAAGTAGACATGTTTGGTATTGATTAGTCTTCGTACCTTTTGTAACTGGTGTAACTTTTTTGTTTGTTTTACAGTCATGTATCAGTCAGATATGATTATTTTACGTTGGGGGCTGACCTTTAACGTCACCATCTTAAAGACATGACCGGGGTCCGCTGAGTTAGTTTGTAGGTGAAAACAGAGAGCTGACTATACCACGGACATTTACTGCTAGACCAATGTACACCCCCCCTTATGTACCTTTTGTAACTCCCAAAACTTGAATACATGTAGATAATAGGTTTCTTAATGGAAGATAACCCCTCAAAAACACAATCCCTTTTGATTTACAGGTATTGTCAGTTTCATGTTCCCTCTTTTTATTTTAACTAGCAATGCTAGAATTGAGCTATTTCCTAAAGAATCTTGCAAGGCACAGCAGTATACAATAATACAATACATATTCTTGCATTATCTCTTGTAGGTAAACAGTTAAACCCACACACATGAGATGAGTTGTGGCAATATGTAAATATATGTCGCTTGTACAATCCATGATATCAGACTTCCACATCCATTTAACATCGGGAGAACAACCTTTTTGTCCCTTTCTTTTTTATCAGTGAAAGATCTCCTGATCAATTCACCCCTGGATGTGCACTGGAATGAGCAGTTGCTTCAGCTATTCAGCATTCGGCTCATGAGGACAGCATCAGATCAAGAAGAGAGCATGGAAGATGACAGTCAAGAACCGATGGAAAGAATCCAGACCCCAGCCATGAGGTTTGTTGACGAAGAAAGATGTTGAATTTAAGTTTGACCTTAAAAGATGGATAACATTTTGTTGAGTATGATATTTTTTTTGCCAAGGGGTAAGATATCAACAAATAATGTCTTTTGAAGGAGAGAGAGAGATGATCTGTGGGCCGTTTCATAAAACTTTGGCCCATAAAACTTTTTATCTATAACAAACGCTCAATTTTTATGACAAATTTGCTCTCGGCCAGTCAGATGCCATGATTTCAGTAGCTTATAACAGTAGCTTGTAACTTGTTATTGATATCAAGTTTTATGAAACAGGGTCCTGGCTGATTAGGGTTCAAATTCAAGGTACCTGTAATTCATCAGTATAAATTACCTGCATTATGTGCCCAGTGTGTGTAATTTAGTCATTGTTTCCTGAGGTAAAAATAAAATTTATTACATCAGTGGTTTCTCTGTTTGTCTTTGTGCATTAAAGTGCATGAGAAGTCTAAAAGAATTTTGCCTCTAAAACTGAAAATGAATCATGGTAAAGAGGATTTGTTTGTTGAAGAGCCAGTTCTTTTAGTATGAGTTGCATGGCATATTGTCACCAAATGTGTCTGATAGGCCTGAGCTTAGCTGCCATGAACAGTTATGTTTTATTTTCAATCTTGTTGTGTATGTGCAGATTGTTTGTATTCCTGAGGAGATCCTTGTCAGAATCTTGCCTGGCTCATCAAACCAACCCAGAACCAGGAACTAAGAAGAGACGGAAGCCAGTCACAGTCCTTCATCTTTCACAGGCTCTCCAGAAAGGTACCATACAACCAAAATGATTTTGTGACCTGAAATTTCCTGAATTGTAAAGAATAATTTTGTAATGCTGTTTGAAACTTTTTCTTCATTGTTTATTTACATTTGAATATTGTTTTCATATATTGTATTTTGTTAGTACAAAATTACATTCTGTCATTATGGGAAGATGATACAATAGAAGGCCTTGGGAGAGTTATTGATATTCTATTCTGGTAGAAGTGTTGTTGGACTGTGGACCACACCGTTCATGGTTTGAGTCCCACCTTGGTATTAATGTCCTTTGGCAAGACATTAATCTACATTTGCCACTCTCCACCCACGTGTTAAATGGGTACCGGTGGAAAGGAATTCTTTGAGTGCTGTGAGCACCGAGATCAGTAGCCTAGCAGAACCTTGGTGATATTGGAGCACCTTGAGAATGTTGCCTGGTGGATATGTGCGCTACATGAAAATCCATTATTATAATTATTGTAATTTTCATACACCATGTCTTTCACAGGGCGTCTGAGTAGCGAAGCCCTTCCTCATCAGTCTGTAGCTCATGTTGGTCCATTCTTCCAGGCCTGGGACCAGTTCTTCTCAGAGAGACTCGCCACCGATGACCCTCTGGAAGAGGAACAGGCCTTCCAGGTAATGTACAGTTTCTAGAAGATGTACTCTTATGTTGCTCTGTACAGAACCACTGACAGTTATTTATGATCATGTCCCCCATATAACTTTCTATTATCTCTCCCACTTTCTTGTTTCGACATATGCGAAATGTTGTAGATATGCAGAAGCCTTCTCATACGATTCACCTCCAAAGCATTGATTTGTTTCACCGTCTCTGCATTCAGAGATCTGGGCTTCGTCTTTTAAAGAGTTGCGATCGCAACTTATTTGCAATTGATATCAATTGCAACTATGTACCTTTGGAAAACTTGCGATAGATTCAGATCAATCGCAACTCTTTATAAGACGGGGCCCCTGTTCATCTGTACACATTTATATTCTGAATATCCCACACAAATACAAATTACGTTTTGCAATGGTTGTACAACGGAAGTATACTCTCCATTTTTTACTCTAGATTCTTGTGGCTTGTGGTTGGAGGGATAGGTTGTGGAGGCTATGCACTCAACCAATCACAGATGGCGATAGATTCTCCTTTGGTCAGCTAGCACTCCATTGGGATTGGTTCTTGAAAGAAACTGTTCAGGTTGTGAAGTCTGTACTAAATGGTTCTTCAAGGTGAGTGTATTTTTGTTGTGTTTTGTGTATTGAAAGCTAAGTTCATACAGTTATAAAGCATACATGTAGATGAATACTTGTAAATTAGTGTCTTAAACCTAAGTTATGTAGTTTGGTGGTTTATTCCTTTCTTGTACAATCTTCAATATACATGTGACTATTACCATACAATGTATTAGCTTGTAGCAAAATGCCTCGTGCAAGTAAATCCTGTATCAAAATACACTCTTTTGAGAAGAATTCATACAATGGTTCATGTTACAATGGAGGTGCGATGCTCATACAGTTCTCACGCCATTATGTTTTCTGTTTCTAGGTTTTACCGTCACTTATGAAATCATCCACAAACCGCAAATGAAAATTTCATCAGTTCAACTAAAATATGTACATGTGGTATACCATGCTTGTACAACTCTGAATGAATATTTTCTGTTCTCCACTCTGATTAGCTTACCAGTGGCGCTGCACACCATCATGAAATGCCTGCATGCCTCTCTGAGCCACAGTGACACGCCCTCCACGATGACCCTTGACATCAGTCAGCGAGAGGGTCTCTGTAATCTCCTCGGCCAGCCCCTCCCCTTCCAGACAGCCCACATCGCAGAGACCAGCCAGCGCATCACGAAGCTCTGTCAGGCCTTGGATGTGACAAGGCAGGCCGGAGGAAAGATGATGGGAAGGCAACAGGATGCGGATCGTTGCGTTGCGTTCATGTCAAGCAGTCATGGGCCATTCACGTGCAGGGTGCTTGAGGATTGTTTGATGAAGGCTGTAGTTCTGCAGGACCAATCTGGACGTAAGTCATAAACCTCTTGTCCAGCTTGATATGGAAAAATTGTAACCCTTTATTTATGTTTTTAATTGGAAATGAGCAAATCAGGATATCACAATATGACATTGAACATTTGTACTCAACTGCAATATCAGGTAACATACATGCAGTTAAAAATTACATGTATATTCCATGACATATGTGACCAGGAATTAATCTGAATTTGTTTTTGATTCTTTTGTCCCATTTTTCTTATATAGTAAGTTTAAGTTATTCGGTATGAATGCGGATAACAGAACACCAGTCAGGAATTCCCCTCATTTAAAAAAATCATTTTCATTGTTACAGTTGCATCTGAAGCTGTTGGACCAATCGAGTACAACCTCATGCAGCGGGGCCTTCTTCCAAAAAATCGCACCCTCTACCCTGAGGAGCCCGATGCCACCCCCGATCAGAGACATGGAACTGTCCAAGATACTCATGAGATGACTGTCTGGCTATGGCCCATCAAGGAACACTTGGCCATTACCACTTCTCAGCGGGTAGTGGCACAGATGATGTCAGAAACCTTCAAGCATACAGGGTTAGTACCTTGATAGGTTCAGCAATGGAGAGTACGGAAGCAAAGATGCTTGTGTAATCGAGACAGGGCAAAGTCTTTTGTTGTGGAATATTTTTTAATCTAATTATTGAAAGACTAGGATTACGTTTTCAAATTTGCTTTATGGTTTGAAAGTAAAAATTTCAGCAACTTTGAACAGATGAAGAGACTGTATACTGTAAAGTCAAACATACTTCCTGGGAGTACAGCTAAATGAGTTCCTTAGACATGCATTACATTGTCTACAAGTGTTGAAAAAAAGATGATGAATTTACACTAAGTACGGATGTTATCTTTTCTGATTTTCATTTTCAAACTTAGGCTTCAAAGCTTTGACAACCAGGGACAACTGAGGGACATTGAATCCTTATATGACTTTACACGCTTCCGAGTTCCCTTCAACCCGTACCTGCTCTGCCCCCTCAACACAGTCCTCCTGCACCCCCATAGCAAGATTGGATCAGTCCAAGGTCATACAGGGGTCATTGCAGATGTAGCAGCTGCCCATCTACTGCACATGCAGTCTAACACCGTAGCTGCATCTATGGAAAGGTGGTTGTCATGGAAACCTAGCGTTGAAGATGATGAGGAGATGCAGACTTATTTGTTGGAAGACAGCAGCTCTGTTATGGTAAATGAATAAGTGGTCGGTATTTAGCATTGTAGTACATTCCATGTTACAAGTATGTGAGTCTACTGATGGTCAAAGCAATGGATTTTGTTTGCTTTTTGTTTTTGCGTAGAATCGTACAAGATACGTTCTATGTTAAAAGAACTAGGTGAGTCTACTGATTTGTCAAATTTGTGGATTTTTTTCTGCTCCAGAATCACTGGTAATCTAACCGAATCACATTTTATCGTTTGTAACACATGTAGAATAGAAGTCAACATTACAGGCATTTCTTATTGCTGTGTAGATCAAGCATTGGCAATCCATATTATGATTTTAATTCACATTTCTCACTCTCCACCAAGGAGTAAATGGGTACCTGGTTATTGCAGGGGTTAAACTAATTGAAGGGCCCTCAGGAAGTACAGCATTATTGCTGATCAGGCTTCCCCGGGTATACACCACCTGCCTATAAAATATGGTTATTGAGCCTGCCTTGGGCCGTCCTTTTATGCTGGTGTGATTCATCATCTTAACGGCTATCATCTCTGTCTTACAGGGTCCTGCCAACCTCCACACACCTGTTCAAACTAGGTGCATGTTCCACCTGCTCTCCAATCACCACCACCACCACGCCCATCCCCCCTCCACTGCACCCCACGCTGAGAAAAGGCCAAAAGAGGAGGCGAAGCAGTTGCAGGAGGGGGGCAAGAATATCCCCCTGGAGTCCTGGGAGGCCCATCAGGACCACCTACAAGAGATCCTGGAGGTTCTATGGAGGAACTCTGGATGGACGAGCAGCAAGGGATATGACTTCATGTAAGATGAGATTTTTTTTATCGGTATCATGAAGGTACTAATGTTCCAAAGGTTACCATGCTAATGCTTAACATGTTTACACCTGAATGTTCGGCATTTCAATAGAAGGTAGTTAAACTACATGTACCTTATGAGCAAGGGGAGAGTTGGATACTAAAGCCTCATTCAGGTGTGTCGGGGTGAACTCCAGTGGTTTCTTTAAAATGACATAAGTGAAATATTCTTCACATTTCGGTGAATTCATGTACAGCCTTAATTGTTGGCAGTTGCGAATCATTGACAAGTTAAATCAAACACTCTGGCATATGTTAATAATCCTATAAGGGCAACCAAATTTCACTTGTCTATATTTTGATTTTTGAGGCCCTGGTTAGCAATACAAAGATTTCTTTCAAATTTTCTCTGTTTCCATTTGTGTATGTAAAAACTTCTATACCTTTTATTGTTGCAATGATGCCTTAAACATCCGTTCTTTCTCCTGAACATACTCTTTCTTTATCCCTGAAACTACCGTTTCTTTTACTTCTTGACTTCTTGAATATTATGTTGCCTGACACAGCAGTCTGTGTTTTTAATCTATCCTGAGTCATAACGGATGGACATCATTCGGGTCATGTGCTTGAACTACTGAAATAAGTCTAGTGTTCATTCTGCGAAAAAAATCGGATGGACATTTTTATCTCCAATTCTTCTCTTTGTGCAGGGTGTCCAGTGTATCATACCTTGTTACAAGTACAGCATGGCTTCTCAGGGCTTTTGCCTCCTTGCTTCCCGATGAGGGTGACAAAGCAAGATGGCTGACTGCCTGCTCAAACCTTGTCACCATGGCAACCCCCACAACTAGCCCCAACCCATTCACAGAGAGTCAGTCGCCCCTCGACAGCCTTGGGGAGATTTTGGAGCGCAACAGTGGGCGGAGCCAGACAGACAGTGAGGCCCTGCCATTGGTCAGGGATGAGAGAGGCGAGGCATTGAGAGTGATTGACAGCATGGGTAATCTGGTGAAGAACCTTCTACAGGATTTGGAGATACTCCTGAGCAGATGGCTAGGGAGAGATACAGGTAAATTTGTGTCTATGACATACGCTCTGGTGAAAACCACTCGTTGGACAATCCCTTACACAAACCCCTGATCCTACACTAAACCAGGTCCCTGTTTCATAAAACTTGTAATCAAGAACAAGTTACACAAAAACTTAATAATCTACGGAAATTGTTGCTTTTGATTGGCCGAGAGAAAATTGCCATAGAATGTTAGCATTTGTTATTGATACCAAGTTTTATGAAACAGGGTGCAGACCTAAACCTCAAACCCAATTACAACCCTATCTATACTTATATCTTTGAAGAAGAAATATAGCCTGGGTCAATTTTTGCAGAAGAAAATGTCAAATCACCTTAATATTAGGCAGGGATATACTTATGATAATAAATGTGCTATATATAATGAGTATAACCAGATTTGTATTTATTTTCTATTTTTCACATCCATTGAATTGACTTCTAAAAATGAAGTTCTCAATGCTTTTGATTCAATTCTATGGTATTTTGAATTCTACAGTACATTTTTCTGAAATCTTTTCTTGTATTATGATGATTTCACAGTTTTTACAACTTTTTATACAGTGCATTTCCATGAAGCATTGTGCAAACTGTAAGCAATTCATTATTGGATTGCCAAGAGCATCATTGCATTACAGATGTGAGCACCGTACAAGAACCAACATTTTTCTCATACCATTTATTAAAATGATTGGATTTTTCAGCCAATACTCTGAGTGACACCTTTGTGATGGACCTGCGGTCTGCGGGTATGTGCTGGATACGTCTCGGCCATCTTCAAGCAGTACTATTAGCTCCACAGGGACCTGTAGACCCAGCGGAGCATCATGCTATCAGGCTGAGCTACATCAAGGAAGAGGTATGGTTATATAGTGATATCTTAAAGGAGAAGTCCTCCCTGATATTAAGTTGTTTTAATAGAAGAAAAGAGAGGAACAGGTCTGTTGAAGTTTGAGCAAATTCCAATTAAAAATAAGAAAGTTATGGATTTCTGTAGTTACGATCAATCAAACACAATTGGCAACACTATGATGTATGAATCTTGTGAGCATTCGCTACGTATTGAAAATTTTCATAATTTTTAATTTTCTTTAAAAGTTATTGATGACTGGATAGATTTTTTTTACATACAGGGGTTGTATAAAAACAAATTTGCAATAATTCAGGGTGAATGTATGTTTGATGATTTTCTTAAGAGAAAGTATAGTTTTGTTATATCTTATAGTTTTTTGTTGTTCAGGACAAGACTTTTCCGGCCTTATCTGACAGTGGAACAGTGATCTAATACTTAACATGTAACACTTCAAGGTTATTTACTTGAAAGATTGTAGACTTAGTGATGTACATGTAGTTACCTATCTCAGCAGATGTATGAATGCCCCCTTTATCAGAGGATCCTGTGCGATCTTTTAATTTTGTTTAGGCAGGAATATGCTATGAACTACCCTCCTTCTCCTCCTCCTCCTTCTCCTCCTCCTCCTCTCCTCCTTCTCCTCCTCATCATCATTACACTAAAGGGCTAGCATGCATCATAGATAATGCATCATAGATAATGGACTTTATTCTCTTCTTGTCAGATCCTGGAATTAGAGGCCGAACTGAAAGTGAGGGGAATGTCGTCCAAGTTCCTGACCGGGAAATCTCTGTCAGAGCTTGGTCACCAGGAGATCCATCCACGCGTCTACGCCATGCAGGAGAGGCTTTCATTACTAAGGGAGATGGAGACGGAGCTCTCCAAGAGGAATGCATTCAGACCACACCCACCACAGGTACATGATATAATAGACTGGTTTACAGTCGAATTGAAATTTAGGGGGGCGTTTCACAAAACTTGTCATCAGTGACAAATTACAGATTTTTTAATAAGCTACTGAAATCCTTGCTTTTGATTGGTAATCTGCAGATTCTTGTCATTTGTCATTGAAAAAAGGCTTTGTGAAACAGGTCCCAGGTCTGTATTATAACCCAGTGCTGGGTCTAAGCTTGGTCTAAAGTTGTGTGTATCATAGGATTTAAGATTAAGATCTACATGCATAGGTTCTTCCTTTGTTTAAATATAAACTTTAGTTTTTGCGCAATGTTAACTGAATGAGTAGAAGAAGGGTCTGAGGCCTGGCGCTCATGAGGCACTATTTAATTTGTTCCATTCAAAGGCATTAAAATATGTCACTGCACATAACATTTCCAGGCACAATCTCTAGCCATAGGCACAACCCCTTTAAGCAGGATGGCCTAGCGCAAGGTTTTGGGTTTGTCTGAAAATTGAATTTTGGACGAGATCTGGGCCCCATCTTATAAAGATTTGGATCAATCGCAAGTCCTCCAATCAATCGCAAGTCTACTATCTCTTGTGTACATACTGTAATTAACGTTGTATAAACCGCCTTGCAGGCTTTTTTTGCCAGGTCCGTGTTAAAAAAACCCACTCGGGAAGGCCTTTCATTTAACTGCGAGGTGCAGCTGAATGTGTAAGATCATTAATGTAAACTTAAAAAAAAGTAGAGGACCTAGGATAGGACCTTGTGGTACACCATGTAATAGAAGAAAATTGGAGGAATTATTATTATAAACTACATATTGAGATCTATCAGAAAGATTAATTTCAAATCAAGATGACAGACAAACTTGAGTGTTGTTTTAGTTTC
>BEXV01000587.1:121855-151838 GCA_003118195.1 Hemicentrotus pulcherrimus | reverse complement strand
TATATTATTTATTTCTTGTGTTTGTTATATACTACAGCTTACCATGCTGGTTGAGCGAATCCAATCATTCAGTGTGGACAGTCCTCTGATGAAGTTTGTGATGGGTCTGGAACTGCTGCTATCAAAATCACAGGTAAATTTTCAGTCGGTTGGTTGGTTTAGAAGTCACTGAGATGGAGTCACTTTAAAAAAAAGAGTAGAACTGCCAACATTTAAATATTTTGACCTTACTATTTTACAATATTTTGGGACTGAGAAATTTAGTCATCTAGTTCAGATTTAAAATGAGTTTATGAATTGAAAAACTTCATTCCTTGTTTGAAGCACTTCATGATCATTTTGAAGTGCAATTTTTTTAGGGCTTCAATATTACACCATATCACAGACGCTGATAACGCGTAGGGCCATGCGTCTCAGATTTAATATTGTTAAACGATGCCTTTAACCTAATCTTATTTCTGCTCAGGAGTGGGAGTCCAATGCAAGCAGAGCCGTCTCAATCCAGACCCACCTTGAAGAGATCACTCAGACCATCATCAGATGGAGGAAGCTAGAATTAAAGTGAGTAAAAACCATCTAAAATATATACCAACTATGCCATGTTTTAATCCGTTGAATATTATTAAAGTCAGAGCCAACTCATATTGGATTGAATATTGGAGTGAAAATGTGACAAAATCAAATTATTTCCAATTTCCAGCTGGATAAATAATGTAATGGTAATGGTTAAATTAGTACTATAGCATTGTAGGATTACTCACGATTATGTTTTGTCTATGGTAAAAAGGAAAGTATTTATTTTCACATGTTCGGTAATTTGTCTTTGAAATATCTACATTTCCTGAGAGAGAGAGAGAGAGAAAGGAAGAATTGTGACACATTGTATGTAAAATTTACAATACTAATGTACTAGAAGAATTTCATAAGAGAAATTGCATGAAGAATAAAGCTGCAATGATGATGTACTTTAGCATTGTAATTTTAATATTAATAGTTTGATCTCACACTAGTTTAATAGACCAGTTTACTAACATATTCAAATTTTAGGCATACTTTTTAAACAAAGGCTGTCATGACAACTACCATATTCAAATTGTATGCATACTTTTAAACAATTGCTGTCAACACAACTGAAAGCTTGCCCGAGGCTTGCCAAACAGCAACACACTTTATGTATGCAGACTGGATTCAAAGTATTGTAGTTCATTTATCGATAACAGGTTTAATAATGGTATAACTTGACACAAGGTCCCCAGGATAGAAACATCCATGAATTTGAATATGTCAGTTAACCGGTCTATTCTCACTTTCTCTGTGTACAGTTGCTGGGTAGCAATGCTCGACAATGTGACCTTCAAACACGCAGAGGGCTCCCTCAAGTGGTGGTTCCATGTGTATCGCCTGATCCAGACATTCCTTGCCAAATCAGGAGGTGACAGCCATACACAGACCCCAAGCAGTGGGACCGAGGATGAAAAACAGATGGAGAAACCAATCCAAGAGACTGAAGATGAAACTGGAGGACACAATGGAGAAGGGGAAGACGGGGCAACGATCCCGGGAATCGTCGCCATCCTGCAGAAGCTGATAGAGGGCGCCAGTCTGGGCGAGTTTACTGCCAGGCTTGAGATGCTCCTTGCGTTCCATTCTCAGACCATTGCCTCGATGCAGTCAACGGAAGAGACATCAGGTTAGTAGGATAAGGGGGGTGTTTCACAAAACTTTTCATCAGTGAAAAATTACAGTTTTTGTTATAAGCTACTGAAATCCTTGCTTCTGATTGGTTATCAGCATATTTATTACTGATTATTGTCATTTGTCATTGAAAAAAAGCTTTGTGGAATGGGTCCCTGTTGTTTAAACTAGCAGAGTAGACTTATAAGCGTGGTATAAACTGGTCATTTGAAGTTTAGTTTTAAACTAAACTTGTGTCAAGTGATTTCCCTTTTGCTTCAACCATCTAAAAGACATTATACAGCATATGCTACATAATGAGACTGTGCCTCTTGATGTAAAATAAGCCTATTTAACAATGTAGAAAATGTCCTTCTTCAAATGCATGTATGTTTGCAAATTCCATGAACTTGATTTGTTGCTTGTACATTAAAGTTGTAATAAAAAGACATTTAAAGGCGGCTCTAATACCATTAGGGAGTGAGGATCAGAGTAATAAAAACTAAGTTTTGAAAAGTAGTGCAAACAGGTTTTGCAGCATTCATTGGTATATACGGATGATAGTGTTGCAACCACGTTAATAGACTAATGTTTGACTGATTTTGTTAGAAAGATGTTCTTCTCTTTTACTTGATAGAATTGTCCTGTATCCTATGGAACATGTACTGCTACTATAGACAGTTCTTACCTGCAGTTACCATGGAGATTGAGAATAAGAGGAAACCGATTGAGAGGGAGTTGAAGGTAAGCAAAATTGTTAACTGTTCATTTGTGCTTTCATTTTCAAATTCTTAATAAAAAATGCTATCTCTATTCTTGCATTACCCTCTCTTTCCATCTCTACACTTTTGTTCCTTCATATCAATTTATTTTTTGTGTTTTCTTTTCCTCTCTATAACCCTCCTATGTATGTTTCACATTTAAAAGCAATACATAAAGCCAGGGCTTGTAGCGATCACTCACATTACCATGTTATCACACTTTGAATACTTTTGTAAATACATTGATTATATCACTTCTGTCTTGGTCATGTGAACATTTTAGATAGTACTTTTGACAATTGACTCACTCTTACTCTCTCCCCCTCTCTCTCATTCTCTCTCTCAATTTCTCTCTGTCTCTCTCTCCCTTCATTCCAAATCTCTGATAATCTTTGTCTATTTTTCTTTGCTATGGAATACCCTGCATGGATTCCAATTTTACAATGAGACAAATGTTCACATTAATATATATATATATATATGATCTCTCTTCTCTTTTCCACTCAGGATTTCGTAAAAATTGCTAAATGGAATGACATAAGCTTCTGGGCCATGAAGCAAGCTGTGGAGAAAACACATAAGACTCTCATCAAGTTCAGGAAGAAATATGAGGTAAATTTTCCTTTATAAAAAAACTCATTCTTCCTTTTAATTAACCCTAACACACTCTTTCCAAGGACTCCAATACTGGTATTCTATTCAATACTTGTGTCAGAAAATATGAGTATTTAATCAGCGTGTGCCAACTTTAGATGTTTTAAAAGAATGATACATGAATTTGTAATATTCTCATTGAAACAAGGTCTGCCTGCAAAGTCCAGCAAGGGCTGTCTTCGTGGATGAGAGAATAGAAATATGCAAGCAGAAAGATGATACCAAGACCAAGGATATCATCTGGAAAGACGAATGGAAGATGGTCTTTGGTGATGAGAAGTATCAGGTATGAGAGAGAATTACATGTATCTTCAAGAAATATAAGAAGTTATTTTGTTATTTATAGCCAAGTTATATAGACGATTGAGTGTTAAGTCCTTCTTAATGCGTTTTGATAAAACTATTGCAAAGTGATAGACTTGGGGCAAATTTACCATTTTTACTGTTTTAATATTCATGCAAACAGGTATTTAAATAGTTCAAATATCCACAGCACGCATTCACAGAGCTCTGCTTTGCTGGTTTTGAGATACTAGCCCACTGAGGCTATGGCCAATGTATATGTTTGCGGTCATGGGAGCAAGGTGACGCAAGTGATACCTACTCTTTCACTCTAAGTTGTCTCTGACTTATGTGGCGTTGCAAGAAAGTTGCACTCAAATCAAGCGTAAGTCTTGCAATTGACCGCAACTCAACTTTCTCGCAATGCCCCATTAGTACAAGCTACATCTAGTTAACTTCATTTAATTGTTAAAACTTTAATCCCAGCAAAATTCTAGAAAATTTAGGACACTAGCGGGCGTTTCAAGAAAGTTGAGTTGCAATTGATTGCGAATATCAGTTGCAAATTTTGCAAATTGCAATCAATCGCAACTTTCTTGCAACGCCCCATTGGTGTGTAATGGGTTTGCACCAATTCTTTCACTCTCTCATCACATGACTTATCTTTTTCCTGATCCTTACGTATACCAGGCGTACTTCACAACACCACTACCACCAACACCAACAGTGCCTCAGGATACCTATCTCATTGGCAGGATACCGGTCCTCTTTGAAAGGATGAGGAAGCACTGTTCCTCTCTGGTCTCCAAGAGGAACTACTCTGTCATGTCCGAGACTCTGGACGACTTTGTGGCAGAGATTGTGACATCCGTCAAGGAGCTCCAAGCCCTTGAAGTTACAAAGGTATGAATCCATGATACAGAAAACTTTCATCGGTTGGGGATAATGATAAAATGTAGTTTTTTAAAAACTTCTACCAACCTAGAATTTGTTGTGCAAGTATACCAGGCAGTGCAGCTAAGAAAACGTGTGACTCAGACTGATCACTTAGTGTGAGAAAGTCCACAGGAGTGGATTAAAGCTTGCAAACAAAATTCAAAGTTGGTAGAAGCTTTAAAAAAAAACACAAACACAAACTACATTGTATGAAACCATGTTTGATTTCATTGAAGGGGTTTTGACCAATTTGTAAAGACAGGTTTACTCTGTAAATGTATGTAAGATGTATGTGTATTCCAGGTATTTCAGCTCATTAGCTATGATATCGTCTTTTAAATCAATGCCTTTTCAATTCAGTTCAATTCAGAGAACAGAGAAAACAAAAGCAAGAATACTTGTTTCAATTTAGATATTTTTTTAGCTTACTGTAGCAACAATCCTAAAAATTTTTCATTAGCAGTCATAATATGGTATTTATTTAACAAGTCCAATTAGGGCTCGTTTTCATGAAGCCATTTTCCTGAGTGTAGCCAAAAAGTTTTGGAATTTAAAGGAGGAGATACTTAGATAATTTTCTGAAACTTTGTTGTTTTATTGTTGATTGCTTTTTTAGTCACATCAATGTTCAAGTCTGGGATTGGCTGTCATGTTGCTGTCAATGTATATGTATCTCAAACAAGGGGATATTTCACAAGGACAAAGATAGACTTAAATTGGACTTGAACTATGAACTTGAACTTTTTATTATTTGTGATTCTATGCTCTTCTTTGTTGACACCTTGTTATACATGTACCTGTACATGTATGCATCTCGTGTATGTTTTTATTCTTTTTATTATTGGTAATTCTTTGCTCTTCTTTGTGTTTTAGGATGCAGAACCAGACAAGCAGAAATCAGAGATCAGACATATTCATCAGAGGAAGAGGAAAGCTCTGTCGGAGCTCTTCAAATACCTCACCTCAATAGGTAAAAAGCAAAGTTAGACAATTACATTGTTTCGTGCTGTTTCCTTGATGATAACCAGACAATGTTGTGCATAACACATTGCTACCACTGTACACATTTTCTTGAAAGAATATTTTGATTTTATCAAGGAACTAGAAGATATTTATATAATATTGGATGGCTTTGAGTGTGATAAAAGAATATGTTGCTCGAGCTATGAAAATATTGACTGAGTCCAATATTGTCATAGCGAGATCAATATATTCTTGTACATGTATCTCACAAAAACAAAGCCATGAAATATTATTATTATTTTTATCAGGCTGACTAGCAAAATAACAAAATTTGACTTACATGTACCTCTGTAAATATGTTTTTTTAGTGTGTGATATTGGAATAGATATCGATATCGATAGTTGAAGTTCCCGGATGACTAAGCAATACAAAAACAACATTGGTCAGTCATGCAGGTACTGCGCTAAAGATATTGAATACACTGATTTATTGTACCACTTGGAAACCTTATATAGATAATAATGTGTGTTCCTTGACAGGTTCTGTGTGAAATGTGAAGGTATGAAAAATATCTGGAAAGGAGAACCTTGTGAACGCTAACATCAAATATCTCAGGAAATGAAAGCGTTCAATTTGATATTATTATTATTATTGTTAATTGTATGATAATTAGTATCTCAATTTGCCATTACATCCTCAAGTTTTTGAATTTACTGCAACATTAAACACAGGGAGTAAAAGATTTTGTCCTTGCCCAAGCAATTTTGAAGGGCTGTGTTCACAAACATCCATTGTGTTAGCCTTTGCGTAGTTAAACAAGTATTCAACGTTTTAGGCATTTGCGCACCCATGAGATATAAAAAATATTGCACAGTCATCTGGGTACGGTAAAGCGTAAGATAAACTGATGTTTCTGGTAGGCACAAATCCCTTCATACATGAAAATTTATTGAATTTATTTCATAATCAAAATAGACAGTGGTACAAATAGATCATAGTTATACAGAGATATAGCATACATGGCCCAGGACAATGGATTTTTCAAAACAGGGTATAAAATATAAACATAGAACATACAGTTGTATCAGATATGAAACATAGTTGATGAGATAATATTTTTGAGGTAATTAACATTTCAGAAATATTAATCAAATGGAAATAAATAATTCAATTGATTGTCGTGATATTCTGTTCCCGTAGGACTGTCCTACAAGAAGGGACTGATCAGACTCAATCAGATGGAGAAGAACCAACCAGAGAGCTTCCTTTTCCTGCCTCCCGTCGACCTTCAGGCAACCTTCAAGTCATGTGATGCATCACCTGATCAGTGGCCAGTGTAAATATGCAGTCAAATGATTATTAAGCTCCATTTAAAAAAAAATTAGTCATGAGGATATATTTCACTTTCATCCAAAACCTGATTGAAAATACTATCATAACATTTGAGTGAAATATAAGATTCGTAAATGGTAATTAACTCTTTCCTCAAATGTTTTAACTAGGTATGTGTTTGACAAGTTTAAGGAAAATATTGTGTTCAACAAGAAAGCATTAAAATACAAATTTCTCTTTGTTATTAGTGTATTTGTGAAATGCTCAAAGACAAAAATGGATATGAATGTTCACAACTTCAATTTTAAAAATTACATTTCATTCTATGGTTATCTTTGTAGACTTGTTATATTATTAAAATGTGCATATCTTCTGATTGCTTTTTCATTATAGGCAAACGTACGTTCAATGATATCTGAATTCTGAAGTTTATACAGTTTCCAATATCTGTTATGTATTTATTGAATGTTGCAGCTCCACCTCACACATTCCTGAGACGTGGGTAGGATGCCATGAGTATTTCTTCCGATGTCAAGCTCGCAAGGCAGCCCTCAGAGATGCTGTGGCTAATCCTTCAAAGGTAAGTACATTTATTAGTTTTTGTGGAGTTGCTGTAGAGGTGTTGTGGACTAGTGGATAAGTCACCTGACTCCAAATCACAAGGTACGGGGTTCAAGTCCCACCGCGGCAGTAACGCCCTTTGGCAAGACGTTTATCTGCATTTGATTTGCCAGTTAATGTGGTTGGATGAGCAAGTGGCGCTTGTAAAACGGCGACTGGCAAGAATGCTCCTCAGGGAGTGAAGAATGTGCATACATTGTGTTCGGGTAAGCCCGAATCCAATGACCGGGATAATAATATTTACTGCCTAGAAACAAAGTATTAGGCGCATTATTATTGCTAGCTATTTTTATTGTTATTTAGGGTTAGGGAAAGGGTTTGGTTGAGTCCACGGTATGAAGGTAGGAATTCAGCTAGTTTGTTAAACTTGCCATGGGGCAGGTGTCATTGGAACACGAGTTGCCCAGATACAGTTACCGAGTCATTGCTGTTACGGGTTATGGTATGTTGCTTGAAGTTTCCCTGGCATAGCAACAATAGTTTTTAATTTGATACATCCTCTACTGAATCATACAATCGACCCCATCTTACAAAGAGTTGCGTTCGATCCAAATCAATCGCAAGTCCTCCAATCAATCACAAGTCTGCAGTCTCCTTTCTCTTATGTACAGACTTGCGATTGTTACATGTGTATTGATTGCAAATAATTTGGGATTGAAATCAACTCTTTGTAATACGGGGCAGTTGTTTCATAAAAGCTGTTTTTCATTATTTGAGTCATTGTGGATTGTGTCTTGTTTGTTTAGGAGCTTGGTGTGGGCAACATTGAGAGAGTGAAAGGATTCGCTGAACATTTATCTGACCTGACTGCAGACCAGAGGAGAGAGGTCTCTACCATGGCAACAAGCATCTCGCAACTAAGGTAAGAGGAATATTGGAATATGAATTGCAAGATGTGTATGTGCCTGGCTATATTATGCAAGTTTGTTTAATCATTTATGTTCATTATCTTGTTATTGTTTGTCCCAGGGCCCCGGTTACTAGCAGAACTCTGTTTCCTAGGGGTCCTAACCATTATCTTGTATATTGTCTACATGTAAGACTGTAATTGTTTATAAACGTTGAATTCTAATTTGAGTTTGAAAGGTTCATGTATCTCGAGTTGTGAAAAGTTAAAAAAGTACATTTATGCTTTGGTAATGAAGTAGATCATGTAGAGTTTCCAGCTTAATTAGCAATTAGCAGTGAAATGTGTCTTAGATTAGAACTGGCATGCTTGTAACTTTTCATTGTGAGTTTGTTATATTTTCGACTTTTAAAGACCTGTAATAATCAGATCTGACTGTTAACATCTAGGGACTGACCTTTGACATGTATGTCACCGTCCAAATGACACAACTCGGGATCAAACCCAGGATCATTGTATGGGTAGACAAGAGAGTCGACCAGACTAACTAGGATTTTGCCAATGAATAGTGATCATATATCCTTAAATTTCCAGGCTTCTAGAAAATGTATGGTACCATACGTTTAGCATGTTAATTTCCATTTTCATGCAGGAACGTCTTGAATGAGATGGAACATCTTCCCAAGAGTTCTTCCTCAGACGGACCAGATCACACATGTCGTCTCCCACCTCAAGAAGAATCAGCAGCATGGATTACCAGGTCAAAGGTCACCATTGACCAATCACTGCAGGCCATTCTCCAATTCTCCGCCATCTTAGACTGCTGTCCAGAGAAAGACCAGGTCGATGGAGAGTCTAAGACCAATATCCTGTGTCCTGTTCCAGAGGAGAGCTTGACCAAGGCTGACCAATGCCACAAGGGTGACCCGGTGTGGCTGGAAATCAAGACCAATATAAAGGTCAGAGGTCAATGACAATTTACAGTGAAACCTGTGTATAAAGATCGCTCAAGGGAAGCATGAAGAGTGGTCTTTGTAGGCTGTTGGTCTTCATATACAGGTTCCTTTAGTACATGTTTCAATCAGAAACCCTATTCAAGGGAAACAAAAGTTGTTGTCTTTATAGACAGGTGGTATTTCTACACAGGTGGTCGCTAAAGCAGGTTTTACTGCATTAACCCATTGACAACTGAATTCATTTGTTCCCATAGGCTTCATACAGAAGCCACCTGGCTCACATAGGGAAAGGTTAAAATATGTACATGTAGGATAGATTTTTTATAACAGTGCTATTGGCCTCTTTTAGCCTCATGATCTCAAGGCAGAAATAATAAGTTTTCTGATTGGATAAAGCATTGATAGCCCAACCTATGTATTCCCTATGGTTTCAAAGCTAAGTAAAGAAAGCTGATTAAAGATAAACTCCAGTTCTGGTAATAAAAAAATAATAATTCTCACAGAATCAAATGAAACTTTCACTGAATGTTCAAGATTACAAATAAATGACATGTGCCAAACAATTTTGGAAGAAAATGTATACTGGCTGAGTAATGAGCATAGAAAGACAAGGAAGTCAAGGTAGTACTAGCCCCGACACCATTGTGTGTTGTCCCACATATAGCTTTCTGTGTACAGTGCTTGTTACTTTACCAAGACTCGGTCAAATTTATTATGATTTTGATGACTCCAGAACCTTGCAGTGCACACCAATACTTACATGCTACATGATCAACTGTTTCTGATCCTTTCCACACCTTTTCTTTCACAATGCAATCGCATTACCAGTACTAAAGTTTATCTTTAACAATTTAGTCTTAGAACCAACCCCATGCATATACATTGTACTCCAAAATATTTTTTCACCAAATCTATGACTTTTACTTACTATCGTTCCTGACCAGTTTCATACATATTTTAGAGCACAGTGTATCACCTTGCTGTTTATTTTCTTCAGTTTAGCAATGGAATACTTGGGAGTTTGCCCATCATTTGAAATGACCATGAAAGAATTGCTTTTATTGTTGTTATTTTATTCTTGCATTGTATTTTACTTGCACTGTAAAAGCATGTACAATTTAGTCTATGACTGCCATTCATGTCTTTAATAAACCTTGATTGAATTGAATCAAATTATTTTGTTTCTGTGGTCATCAATCAGGCATGCCAAGATTCTCTAGAGGGATTGAAAGCTGCTCTGGATCCGTTTGCTCACCACATTGAACTAGCCAAGATGAAAGAATCAGTGACACTTATTCCATGGTAAGAAATAAAGTGAACACGCAAAGGCTAAAACAATGGAGATTTGTGCGGGCAGCCCTTGAAAACTGCTTTTCCTCTCTGCCTAATGTAGAAGTTTATTACAAAAACGTAAGGATTTAAAGGTGAACATTGTGGTACTAGATATCATATAATGAATCATCATAACAATATTCAAACCCCTCTGCACTAGTTTGGCATCGACTGATTAGACCTCCCGCTAGGTCACTGGCAGGTGGTTATCTCACCAAATCTGCTCTCAATTAACATTAGAAAAAGGGCATCATGGGGGATCAACGGGTACCGCTTAGGCATTGTTAGCTGTATAGAGGGCACAAGTAGCTATTAGTAGACGTGCAGTAGGGCTTTAAATGGCTTTTTGTTGGAGAGATACAAGGGTATATCTCACTCGCTTAGAGTTGTCCGAACTCATGAAATATGCTCATGAGCACATGGGATATAACCTTGTTCCTTACACAAGAGGAAATTTTCAGGATGGACAGAGAGCATGTGCTTGCTCATTATATTAGTTCACCATTTTATCCATGAAGCATAATTGCTAATTTTAGAAGATGATATATCTCTCTTGTTTTATGCATACAGGAAAAGCATAGAAGTCTTGAAGCAGTGTCATACCAGTTTCACCCAGGTAGCAGAAAGGCTAGGCCAGGCAGTAGGAGCATTCACCCTCCCAGGGACTGGTGAACAAACACAGCTTGTGCAGTCTATTGTGTTCATTGCACAGGGCATCAGGAACTGGAGTGCAGAGTTTGAGGCATGGAACCAGTCTCTTGGAGAGGAGATGCCACTTACATCAGGTGAGGTTTTAGGGTTAAAGGTTAAATGGTGAATGAGCATTCATTAGGAAGGGTGTCCCCAGATCAATCTAGATTTTTTTAAATATAGCACTTAATATGAAATACAATCTCTATGCCATTTGATATATTATAAGCCTGGTCATCAGATTCATTCATTCATTCACAACGTGCACCATCTCTACTCCACGGGGAGTATTCCTACCATATGGTTATCATGAGGGCATATGGCAATTACTTACACACAAAGACTTTTGTCATCCTACAAGGTCCCCATTTTCCTCCTGGGTATATGGAGTGGCAAATGTAGATTAATGCTTGCCAAAGAACACTAGTGACGTGTCAAGGGTCATGTGTTCTTGCGTCAAAAGTGGCAAATGTAGATTAATGCCAACCAACCAACCTTCAATCATCATGATGAGGTAGTAAGACTGATTTAATTTAATTTCTCTTTACCCACACCAGATACCCAAGTGGCTACCACGTCGTTGAACGTGATGTCTGATGCCGAACGCAAGATGGAAGAGACCATACGGTGCATCTTACTGGGTGTCCAGTCTCTTGTGAAAGCAGACCTGACTATCAAGACAGATGAAGAATTGGATGTAAAGGAAGAGAAAGCAGAACAGAAAGGTAACTAATTTGTTAGTTAATCAGTGCACTTGTCTATTTCTCTCTACATACAGCATAGATGAGAAGACTTCTGAAGAGTTGCAGTTGTTTGAAGAGTTGCAATTGCTTGAAAATTCTCCGCTGATTCACAGCGTTACAAATGCCTGTGGCATACAAATCAAACTGCCTTTGGTTTGACTGATCTCAATATCAGGTTAAGTTTTGAGGATGTGAGGGATTTGTCAAAACTTTTCATGAAGAAGGGGGGTCTTGAATTTGTGAAGTTGACATTACCATTTGAAAAGATATAACAAGCTGAAATGTTGCATCTTGTAATAGTAACACACACTGTACATTTAAAATACAACTAATGCAAATGCGCTAATAAATTTATTCCATTCATCGCCAAAATGGGTCAATCATCCTTTGTTATATTTTACAGAAGATGAAGAAGAAAGTGACCTCGATCTGGAAGGTCTTCTGGTCAAGAAGATGGTGTCAGGGTTATCACATGACCAGAGGTTACTGGAGGTCAACAAAGTCGTGACCTGTGGAGCTGACCTTCTAGCTATCCTCTACAATCTGAGAGAGCAGTGCAGATCAGTGCAAGATGAACAGGTAGGATGAACATCTTAATTTTTTTTCTGTTACAAGTTGTCGTTGCCTAGTAGTTCAAGACTCTGGACTGTGAACCACAAGGTACAGAGGTTCGAATCCTGCCACAGCAATCATGTCATTTGGCAAGACATTTATCTACATTCGCCACACTCGACCCAGGTTTAGTAAGCGGGTACTTGGTAAGATTTATTCCTTGAATGCACTGGGCGCAATGTTTGCTGGAGCTAATGCTGGGGTAATAATTTTTTAAGTCCTCTGGAAGGGCATAGAGATGTTATATCATGATGTGATATGCACTGTACAAGAACGATATATTATTATTTTTGTCAAGAAGCAAAGAAAATTTTTTGTTTTATGGGTATGGTGGTTATCAATTTTTCTGATGATCTGACAGGCAATAAAAAAAGTAATGACTATCTTTTTTGGTAACACAAAAATATAAATATTGATAATTATTGCATGTACCATTTATATATGCACAATGGTGTATAAATGATGGAAGAGTATGAAAAGACCTTGATTTTTTATCAGGCTTCTTTTCACTTTGATTGTAATCATAATCCCAGATCTTCAACCAATGTTGCTCCATGGCGACGAGCCTCATTCCCATGATGCAACAGTACCTTGGACTAGCCTGTGTGTTTCTCCATCACATGGTGACAGCACACCGAGCAACAGGCAAACTTCAGTCTGTGCTTGTATCCATCTTCACTGACCTAGCATCTCAGGTGAGACAACCAAACGCAAACAAAACCTTTTGTCTGATTCCTTTGATTTCTTGGTTGATAAGGAGCAAGACACAAATATTTTAATCTGATGTAAACTTGAATTCCCTTTGAATTCCTTGTAAACTTTTCAAAATTCCTTTTAACCGGACATAATTTCTGGGAGATGGATTGAAAAAAAACCCCCAAAATATATCACTTTTAACAGCAATTGAATAGATGTGCACTGTATGTACAATATATATATATACAAACTAGGTTTTTTTCTCACAAAGATCCTAAGTTGAACTTATCTTTAAGTTGGACTTAACTATTATGGAAAGCCGTTAGTATCTTTGAAAATATTTTGTAAAAATTATTTTAAAAGGCATAAAATGTTGGATTCAAATCATTCATATTTTCTATTACCAAGGAGGTTTCATGTTCTTGATGTGGAATTTATGAAACGTCTAAAATACTTGAATATTTGCTTTTGAATATTTTTTATTTTAATGCTACAAATGGCTCTCCATAATTTTTAAGTCCATAATGTTTAAGTCGAACTTAGAGTTAAGTTTGACTTAACACCCCCCAGGCCAGTTTGAGTTATGGAGGTATTCCTTGTTTCTGTTTCGCAGGGTTTCTGCCTCCCTGCCGAGTACTCTGACGAGATGGTAGGAGAGGGCGCTACAGAGTTTGAAGACATCGAGGGCGGAGGTATCGGTGATGGGGAAGGCACCAAGGATGTCAGCGATCAGATTGAGAACGAAGACCAGGTGAGAATCAGTCTCAAAGTTGTTAAGTTTTCCTGGTGCAAATTTTTGTTGCCAGTCTCGCTAAAATTTGATTAGATTTACATGCTCATAGACTTCAAACAGACCAAACCTTATTGCACATCATGTCTTATCATTCTATCTATAGATATGATCAATCCAAACTTATTGCAATGATGATGGTTTGTTTAACCTGACCTTATTGTAATAAAAATAATAAATTTGGATTTATGTAGCGCTTTAAGCGGAGTACAAACTGTGGGGATGAACAGCTTAAAGTCCTATGTGAGATTTGATTAATGAGGAGAGATAGGCAATATTAACTTTGTCAATGATTAGGGGACATTCAATTGATTGAGATCAATTCCAATTAATTACAAGACAGAACCCTGGAAAGTTTTGACCAATAACAGTAACAGATTGTCATGGTCTAGTGGATACGTCTCCGGACTGTGGATCACATGGTTTGCAGTTGGAGACCCGCCGCTGCCTCAATGTCCTTTGGCAAGACAACAATCTACATTGCCACTCTCCACCAAGGGGTTTAATGGGTACCCGTTAGGATGTGAAGGTTGATGTGGTTGGATTGCATGTATGGGATTGTAGGATGGCGTCTGGCCGGAACAATCCCAGGGAGCGGAGCGTGTGCACCATCATGTGCAGACTAGCAATTGAATCCAATGACAGGGGTAATATTAATCACAATGTATGGCTTAGAAACGTAGTATTAATTCCCGTTTGTACTAGTTTATCTCAGGTGGTTATCTCATCAACTCGGCTCTCAATTAACATAAGCAAAAAGGGATTAAGGGGGACCAACAGGCACTGACTAGGCATTGTTTGCTATATAGAGGGCGCAAGTAGCTGTAAGTAGTGCAGTGGGGCTTTAAGTGCAATACAAATGTGACTTTTATTCTTATTATCATAAAAATAAATGTGGTCTGTATTGATCAGGTTCAAGACACTAAGATGCCTGGTGACAAAGAGAAGGAAGAGGAAGACTTTGATGAGCAACCAGATCTGAAGGATGAAGAACACGGTATTGAGATGTCTGAAGATTTTGAAGGGAAGTTACATGAACAGGACCCAGCAGGTGAGAAAAGTCTACAAGAACGATACTTTGTCCTTCTAAAGGTTGAATATAAGATTAATGAATAAAGTTTTCAATTTAAATCAAGGTACAGGTTAATGTACATGTGGGTGAAATAATTATGCTATGCCTATTAATATGAAAGCAATTTTTTTTTTAGAAACTCTCCGTAGTAGCTAATGAGGTGAAAATCCCAAGTACAGACAACTAACCTACAAACAATCAAATAATGACAACCATCAATTTATTAGATTGAAGAATGAATTATTTTCAATTTACATGAAGGTTGATTTACATAATCTTTTGAATTGCTGTGCTTAATAAAATGTATGTGACGTCAAATAAACCTTGTTTTATTTTTTTGAGTTTATTATCGTAGAAGAAAATGCTGATAGGTATGAGAATGAAGATGATGGAGAAGAGGAGATTGACAATGGAATGAAGCACTAAAATGAAAATTCAATTGTTCCCAATTTGAAGGATAAAAGGCTGTTGTAAACATTATTAATGAAAATAGAACTTATACTGAGTGGGTAAATGAATACAAATGAATAAACATCAAAAACGTTTATGTTTCTCTTTTCTGCTCTCCGTTCGTCATAAGGAGAACAAGACAAAGATGAGAAAGAAAATGAAGGGGAGGAGGAGTTGGACAAACAGATGGGGGATGTGGATGGACCAGAATCTGACAAGCTGGATGAGAGGATGTGGGGAGATGAAGAGGAGGAAGAAGAAGATGAGGAGAAGAAGAACAAAGAGAAGGATGATGAGTTTGGAGACGGCATGGACGAGGAGGAGTCAAGGATGGTTGCTCAGGAAGAAAATCAAGGTGAGGCAGGGAAAAGTTTATTGGTAAAAAAATGAACAAAAAGAAAGAAAATAAGGTAAGCAATAAGGTTAGTAAGTAAAGTAAAGTAAAGTAAAGTAAAGTAAAGAAAGGTAAAGAATAGTAAAGTAAAGTAAAGTAAAGTAAAGTGAGAGTGAAGGATGAAGGTGGAAGAGAGGAAGGGAGGGAGTGAGTGAGTGAGTGAGTGAGTGGGTGGGTGAGTGAGTGGGTGGGTGAGTGGGTGAATGAATGGGTGGGTGGGTAGGTGTGTGTGTGTGTGTGTGTGTGAGCGAGTGAGCAAATAAGAAAGAGTAAGTAAGTTAGTAAGTTTGTATTAGTAAATTAGTATTAATAAGTAAGTAACTGCTGTGTCAAAATCATGTTATACTTGCCTAGGTTGAACTCAGTCTGTTTTTTAAATTCCTACTTGTGTTTATTTACCCATGATTTTGGATTTTCCTTTCTGGTTCTTATGAGGTAATTTACCATGTCATTATGTAAAACAGTGCTTCATAGTGCCACCAGGTTTATTCATTCAGTATTTTTGTCTATAGTTCATATTGCTATAGATATATTTCACTAGAATTTGCTACCTTCTTTTCTTTGGCTGCCATTCATTACATTGCATTTTGAATAATGCATGTTGTATACATATACATTTTATGAAGACTTACTGTTACCTATGGAGGCAGATCATTCTCCAAAGCTGCACCTGTTCTCTGGAAGTCACTTCCTTCTTACCTGAGGAAATTAATTCCATATAACAATTTAAAACACAACTGAAAAAATGTCAATTCATCTAAAACTTGACTATCACTACCCGTAGATTACCTGTAGAGCTATTTTCTAAAATGTAACTTGCATTTCAGTATTATTGCCCCTTGAACGAAAGTTTAAGATATGTGCACGTTTTCCATTAATATATAATATCATTTTTTATCTTACCAGTTCCCAAGCTTGCAACTATTCATTTATTATTATGTCCCTTGACATCATTTTATTCTTTCATCTTGTAGGTGATGCAGAGGGAGACGATAAGGAGCAAAAGAAGGAGCAGAAAGATAATCCCGAAGAGCCGCCCGATCCTAATAATCTTGAGCCAAAGGATGAGGTGTGTGTTATTCATCAAGTGTTTTCAGTTGTCATGTACATGTACATGGTGTATTTGTACATGTTATTCTAAGGACACATGGAAGTTAATGGGCACTCATGGGGGTATTCAACACCATTCAGGCATTTACCTCAAATATTGCACAGTATTTCATGATAGGGTTTGGAAGGCGGGGTTGGCCTTTAGATGTGCATCTGTGGTTTTGTATTATAGCCGCACACAGGCATGCTTCATGTGTAGATAGGTTTTACATTTATACCCCCATTTTTTTATTGGATTCATTGTTTGTAAATGATCTCTTCTTATGATTGTACTATTTAACCCTTTGCCAATGGGCACAGGATGGCTACTGTATTAAGCCTATGGGAATGAATGCATTCAGTACTCAAAAGGTTAATAACCATTTTGAATGAGTTTGTCATGTTTTTTTGCCGGATTTTACAGAGTGAATTCAACGATGATCAGGTTGACCCCAGGAAAGCCAACGACCCACCACCAGCTCCTGTACCAGATGACCTTGACCTTCCAGATGACCTTACCATGGATAAGGATGATAAGGTGGAGGAGGGGGAGGAGAACCAAGAAGGTATGAAAAGGGAGAAATTTTTCTGTACAATGAAAATGAGTGGCCTTGATACGAAGGATTGATAAGCTTGCTCAATGTATGTACATGTAGCAGGGTTGGCCGGGAAGATACATCCCCAGCAGTGGATCAGCGAAGCACAAGCTAGGGACTCTTGCGACTTGACTTCCTCAACTGATTGAACTAATGAACCAGAATTTGCATAAATGGTCAAATGTGAATGAACTCCTTAAATACAACAAACAACAACTGCATAATGAATAATCTATGAAGATGGTGATACATGCTTGAAATGGTCAACTGTCAAAAAATTATATCAGGGGGGTGGGGAGGTTTGCTCTGACAAATTTTCAACAAAAGCAATTGTTTACAATTGATAGTTTTCAGTAAAATCACTGGTAGCTTTTGAAAAAAGGCCCTTGGTACAAAAGAACTTGCTATGGGGGTGTTTCAAGGAATGAGCCTGAGTAAACTGAAAAAATGGAAGACATAGGTAGAAAACACTGGCCAGTTATCTTTCCCACACCTTTCCAGCAAACACCTAATATGAATAAATCCATAGTACTTACATGATATATAATCCTTTGGCAAAATCCACTCATTTTGAGTAAAACGCCTGCTTTTTTGTTCTTCCTCGTCACAATTTAACAGAATCAAATCCTTTAGATATTGAGGAGGAGAGGTTTGATGAGGCACCAAAGGAAGATGAGGAAGATAAAGAAGGTGACAGAGAAGGAAAAGACGAGGAGAAGATGGATACCGGAGAGAAGGATGGTGAGGAGGAAGGTGCCAACCAAGAGGAACCAATCGCCATGGAAACGAATGAAGACGAGCCTCAGGAGGATGGAGATGGAGATGAAGAGGGGATGGGAGAAGATAAGAAGGGATTTGAAGATAAGGTGAGGGCGTAACAAATATTTGTTTTGTTACTTTTTCAGCCTTTTCACACACAGCTAAAATTCTATAAACATGACTAGTATAAACGTGTTTTGAACGTGTTTAAACTAATCACGAGCCTTTCACACACAGAAATTTCGGTGCGATCGTTAATCGTTTCGTGATTAACTACTGCTCGTAAAATGCCCAGTAGTGCCATTTCGCATTGAAGGTCATGTCACATCAATCAAATCGCACGCTCCATCCAGTTTAAACACGTCTGAAACACGATTAAACACGAATAACCTTTCACACACAAAAAGTCAAGCTCACTAGATACGAACTTCGTATCTGCAGCCTGCTTTTAGGGGAGTATGGATCGCGACTTCTATCTATCACAACATAGTATAAACGATGTTCACACTGGGAAATTTTGTCTATAAACATGTTTAAAACTTTATGATGATTCTAATCATCTCTAGATACGATGAATTTTAGCTGTGTGTGAAAAGGCTGTTTGTCATTCTGTGAACGAAAATAATATAAATAGTGACGATAATTGATTTACTTAGTGCTCTGTCTTGAGTAGATTAAGCAGTGAATGCTATTATTATTCCTGGGGCCTGTTTTTACAAAAACTGAGATTGAATTTAAGTTGGACTTAACCATGGCAGGCCATTCATGCCAATAGTTCCTTTAACCATTCCTGGCAATGGTTTCTCATGCGACGTATAACTCGTGGTCACAAATCAACAGAATTTACATTGTTTGATAGTTCATTATTGAAGGAAAAAATATCTAAAGATCATAATGGAGAGACCAATAGTGAGAGCAACCAGTGGCATGAATGGCCTGCCATACATGTAGTTACATGTAAGTCCAACTTAAAGTCAATCTTAGTCTTTGTGAAACATTCCCCTGTTCTTGTTGAGCTTCCATGATATCAAAAAATTTCTATCCAAACCAAGCTGAACATCAAGATGAACCAAAGAATTCATGAAATTTCCACCCCCCCCCTCAAAAAAAAAAAAAAAAAAAAAAAAAAATTGTAGGTAATTTGAGCATTTTCCTGCATCGCAAATTCATGAAATACACTCAGGAAACAAAGAAATGCAGAAGATATTTCTCATTTAGCACATTAATGATGATTCTTTGGCCTGAAACATTTCAATTTCTTTTCTTCAAAGCAGTTATACATGTACATGTACATAAACTGTAAGATATATTTATTCTAAATTTTATCAGTTTTCTATTTTAGTACCGGTAGCTCCTAAAATGTTGTAATAATAGCTTTAATGAATTTAACAAAAATGTTTGTCAAAGGATGAGGGAGATGAAAACGAAGAGAATGAAGATGAGACTTCTGACCAGGATGAAGGTATCGACTATGCCCCAGACCAGTCCCACGACACGGACCAACCTCCTGTAGGATCTGAGGCCATGGCTAGGTCCAAGGCTTCTAAGGACATGGTCCAGGCCCCGGAGGACGAGGATGCGACAAAAGAACAAGAAGAGAAGAAGGAGGAGGCGGGGAAATCGGGAGAAGACCCTGAAGAAGACGTAAGTGATTCTGCTATCAGTGATGACGTTTAAGTCAAACCTGTTTAGGAAACCATGTGTGTACAAAGACCATTTTTAAAATTTCCTCTTTCACATACATGTAGCACTCCCATCACGAAATATGGACAGTGAAATCCGGACTTAAAGTTTGATAAAGTGAGACAAGGAATGCAATCATTATGAGTAATTGTTTTTTGTGTACAGGTTACTTTGATACAGATTTTTAATAAGTCACAGCATTCAAATCTCATGTTTGATTATCCTTTGTACATCCTGCAATGTGCATCAAACAGCAATGAAGAATAAGAACAACTGGCAGAGTTGTGGTACGAAATCAATATTATTGGCATAAAAATTACTCTAATTACTAACAAGCTTTGATCAAATATGTTCACAAGGCCTGTGTTTAGTTTGGCATTGATTCAAGTCCAGAGTTACATATTTTAACGTGGTATCAGAGACACCTCTGGCAAGTGTCTATGGAAAATGTGTGTTATACAGTGTACTAACATCAATTCATATGCAATGGTTTAATCAAATTCTTCCCTTCCATGTACGGCTTGCAGAAGCACAAGTCAGGCACTGCCGAGTCCCGACAAGACAAGAAAGGTCATGAGGGGTCAGCGACCTCAGAGGTCACAACTCAGGAGCAAAGTGCCCGGGAGGAGAGCCAGCAAAGCAACAAGCCCAGCCAATCGGACAGCAAGAGAAGCCTGGGTTCAACACAGGAGCGATACAATAAACGTCTCAAGACTGTGGATGCCAGTGAGGAGATGGAGAGGAAGGATGGAGGCAAGGAGAAAGAAGTAGGTCAAACTTTGTATTCATCCGGATTTACAGTAGAAATATTATTTTGAATCTTAAAGGGGGTAAAGCTTGGCAAAAAAACTGGTTAACGCCATCTCGGTCTTATTTTTTGAACATCTGCACATAAACAAATAGAACGGTAGTCACGCGTGCTAGCGTTCGCAAAAACGGACTGAAGATCTCCTCTTGCTTTTCGCGTACGTTGCATGCATGTAATTTCTGTGGTCGCGTCGTCTGTAGTCGTATTATACCCGATTGGCCCAGAGTCGGGCCATGGAAGAGACATAGTCTCGTCATACTACACCCCCTTTAACCATTGTTAATCATATACATATGCATGATCATGTAACTGTATGTGCATGCAGTTTCGTTCAGTTGGTGAATAGGAGATTCGTTAAAATATCCCAGACAGTCTTGAGTAATTTTTTTCTTTTTTGTTAAATACTTTTAAAGTTTTGTGTATTCATGTGTTGTCTTGTGAGCTTCTTGTCTTTATAATATGTACATTAGAAATGCATGTAAGCTGATATGTTTACATGACATCTGACACTACTTGATTTGAAAGTTACAAAGTTTTTTATTAAAATGTGATCCTTTTTTGACCTATTCGATTACAATGTGGTTTGGATGATCATTGAAATCATTACAATCTCAAGTCAAGCTCAGTTTTTGGTTACCACTGAGCACCCAATGAACATAATGCATGAGTTACGATTTGTACTTCAGTCCTGTTTCCTTACCTTAACCCTACCCTTAAACCTAGCCTAAGACCTACATGTACTAGTCACCCTAAACCTTCCTTTAAAACTTTGACAAAATTAAGCCTTGAGCAAATGACTGGTTCCCATATTTACAAAGACCATAAAGAGATTCTTGATTACGAGTAAAGCTACAAGCTGTCTTAAATCAATCTCTCTTCTTTACTTTTCAACCATGAAGGATGAAACACAGAAATCGGACCTCTACGAGCATCTGGGCGACTCAGAGGCTCACCACGACACCCAGACAATGGATGCTGCCACCGAGGACCAGATGAAGGAGAAGGAGTCTGTTCCTGTGGCTGGAGAGGAGGGAGACGAAGAGTTGGAAGATGGAGATGAGGAGAAGAT
This sequence comes from Hemicentrotus pulcherrimus, assembly GCA_003118195.1. Classification (NCBI taxonomy): domain Eukaryota; kingdom Metazoa; phylum Echinodermata; class Echinoidea; order Camarodonta; family Strongylocentrotidae; genus Hemicentrotus; species Hemicentrotus pulcherrimus. The sequence goes on along the minus strand of BEXV01000587.1, from coordinate 130,028 downwards.
GAAGATGGAGGAGTAGGAGAAGAAGGAAGAGGTGTGTGATTTATAAGTAATCAATATTGTTTGTTCTTCTTTCGTGTCCATTATCTGAGCTCAAATGCTCTTCCAGCCTCTTGCACACTGGAGAGCCTTCTCCTTTGCTGCCACTAGGTCTTTTAGTCTCTTGCACACTGAAGAGCCTTCTCCTTTGCTGCCACTAGGTCTTCCAGCCTCTTGCACACTGAAGAGCCTTCTCCTTTGCTGCCACTAGGTCTTCCAGGCAGCATTGGTGATCTAGGAGTGGGCATCTTAATAAGTGTGACATAGATTGCACGGATGTTCAACACTCACAGTCGGTGTCTGTGTCATCTGTGTATCACCATTTATGCATGTTGTATTTGCATCGCCCCACTCCTGTACGAAGCCTTTTAAGGGTCTTCCATGACTTCCAGGTCTCTTTAGTGTCCACCATCATTCTCAAAGAAAATAATGGTGACCAGTAGTCCATGGATATGAATGAAGTCAGGATTTTGATGCATCCATGAAGGAAGAGTTGTTGTTCAGCTTGTTTCATTTGAGAGAAAAATATTTCGTAGGAAGTTAATCAGAATTTATTGAATCCTTATAATCTTTGAAGGCTACCATGGTGAGGATAGATTTTAGCGAGGTTTGTGGTTACACCATGTATTCAAATCCTTGCAATCATCTGCAGAAAATATTTACGTATTGTTTGAAACGATTGAATTATATATCATTTTAAGTTGAACATGTGATAAAGAAATACGGGCAGTTCATTGAGTTAAAATAACTTGGTTTGCATATAATGATTCATCAGTTCTAAAAGAAATGCTGTACACTATCCAAATTGCTGTAGATACTAAATATGCCATCTCTCGCCTTTCACTCAAGGACCCAGCAGTCAGCGACGAACTCCCATCCCAAACCCTCATTGCAACCTCCGACAGCTCCAAACTCGAAGCCCAACTCGCAGACGCCAAGACGGACGCCAAAGAAGAGGACTACACCCCTCCGGATGACGATGCAGAAGAAGATGTCGACGCCATGGAAACGGAGGCAGGGTTAGAGAAGCTGACAGAGTCTACCATCCACACCGTCATGGAGCACCTGGGCTTGGGGAGCGGGGCATCCAGCATGGTGATGGACCCGGAGGAGGTGGAGAAGCTCCGCCGGGAGATGGAGGAACAGCTGGCATTGATGAGTCGCCATGGAGATGGAGAGGTAAGGGAGAAAGTGCTGTGTTCTTTTACATGTATAAAAGCCAGTTTGTAGGCTTGGATCGCCATAAATTGTCACAGAAAAACGACAATCATACTTGCTAGTGTTAGGTCTTGGTTCAAAGAGAGTTTATTCACCTTTTTTATGGTGTATATGAATTTCGAATACCAAAAGAAAATCTTACTTTTGTCAGGGTAACATAGTGATGAAAGAATTCTTGATTCTCATATGATACTATATATTATCGGAGACATTCAAAAGCATAATAAGCTGAAAAGTTTATCGGTTGTAAGATTACAAGTACCTCAAATACGTGTACCCACTTGTGCATAAATGGGCTTTCCAGCATCAATGTAGCCAGGATGCCTGATGTAGCATAGGCAATTCATTTGGTACTCATTCTATCATAGACAGTTTTGGATATGCTGTTATAAAGATGTAAACAAAAAGTATGTCATTGCCTAACCATGTGACATTTATAAGATCAATAATTTTCCCTATCCTTGAATGTTGGGTGATGATTGACGCATCCAAAGGATGATCGACACATCCCATGCCATACTGCCATTTACATTACATGTTCATACCTCTTACGGTTGTCTTGCAGGAATCTGATTTCTTGATAGATAAACAAAATACTGTCTATCATTAGAACTGTTACCTTGTTGACACTTTTATGTTCACTGATAACTTTCTAGGATGATGAGGCGGAGAAGATGTGGCAGTCCTGTGAGTCTGTGACCTCATCCCTCGCTTGGGACCTATGTGAGCAACTCAGACTGGTCCTAGAACCCACCCAGGCATCCAAACTCAGGTAACATCATACAAATAATGCACTATATCTATACTAGATTTAGATCCAAGTTAGATCTAACTAGATCTAGGCCCAGAGTATTCTAGATCTAGATCTAGAGATTGTAAATTATGCACAAATTAAATTTGACTGAATTACGTGAAAGCGATATCGATATCGGCAGGTATCGAACATTATCAATTATTGATGGCAGGTTTTTTGTACGATGGGAAAACTAATATACGCCCATGTGAATTCAATTGACCAATCTGATAGCTTAGATTCTAAAACCTGTCTTATAACATCGACTAATGTCTTTTGGCAAGATAGTAATCTTACATTTGCCACACCCCACCCAGGTGAGGTACATTGGTACCCGGTAGGAAGGAATTCCTTGAATGACCTTGAACACCTTTTCATGGCAACTCGGCTAAAGCTGGGGTAATGATATTACCGCAGGGTCCAAGGAGTATGAATACTAATGAGATTGCTTTGAGTGAACAAGACGTATTATCATTAACATTATTATTATAGAATTTGCTATTAAAACAAAAAGGAAAACCAACCATATCAATTATTCCATCCCCAAAGCATTTTACTTTGCAGTTGCATTACAAAGTGCTATGTGATTCAATTCTCCAAAGTGTATAGGCCACTGAAACAACAATCTGTTTACAATAGGACTTTAACCAATTTAAATATATTAATGATCCTTGTTCTCAAAAAAAATATGCGGGCCTTTGAAGTTTGGGAACTGGTCCACTGATGGATTTAGACAACTGTTCTTTTCATTCACTTTGAATTGCTCAAATCATTGAACTGATATTGTAAAGCAATTGGAAATATTTGAGGGAAAAAATGGTATTAGGGATCATTCACAGATGATTTTCATTTGAACAGAACCTGGTTATAAATGGGAAAGAAAAATCATTTTCTGTTTCACTTTCAGTGTTTCAGTATGATAAATTTTGTCTTAAAGTTTACATGCACCTACCGGCATTACCTTCAGTTTTAGTGGACTAATATGAATAATGAATCCATTGTGTACTGGGTCTGGGTAATTCCTGTATTTCATCCATGAGGGTAAATATGCAATACAAATAATTCCCCTTTGTCACATTGAATGTTTTCTAGTTGAAGATTAATCTATAATAGTGTCAAAATGGTTGTTATGGAAAAGAAATGGGGAATTACAGTAACCTCTCCTTATAATGTTCTGTGCAAAAATGAGTGTGTGACAAACAAGCGACTATTTAGATAGGCAAATAGAGCAATCAAAGTGTTCAAAGACTCAGAAGTTTTGGGGTAGTTCTTTGAACCTTGGGTTTTTCTGATTACTCTCCATAGGGGAGATTTCAGGACCGGAAAGCGTCTGAACATGAGGAAGGTGATACCGTACATTGCCAGCGGGTTCCGTAAGGATAAGATCTGGTTGAGGAGAACAAAGCCTAGCAAGAGACAGTATCAGATCATGCTGGCCGTGGATGATTCCTCCAGCATGAATGATAATAGGTCAAAGAGGGTAAGTAGTGGTGGTGGTGTGATGATGATGATCTGTAAAGTGCTTAGAGACATCGTAGATTAAGCGCTATATAAAAGCGCAATATTATTATTATAGTAATAATGTAAATAGTGATTATGTTGATGATGACTATGACAGGAAGTGATGGTGATGATGCTGACGATGGTGATGATAATGATGATGGCATTGGTGGTGATGATGGTGATAGTGGTGATGATAGGGGTGACGATGATAATGGTGATGATGCCGATTTTGGTGTTGATGATGGTGGTAGTGGTGGTGGTGCTGGTGGTGACGATGATGATAATTTTGACGATGTCTACGATGATGATGATGATGATGATATGATGATGATGATGATATGATGATGATGATGATGGTGAGGATGATGATGAGGATGATAATGATGGTGAGGATGATGATGAGGATGATGATGATGATGTCAGATGATGCTGGTGATGATGAAGAGTGTAAAGATGATGTGCATGGTGATAATGATAATGTTCATGGTGATAATGATATTGATGGTCATGATAATGATGAGAGTAATGATAATAATGATGGTAATAATATCAATAAGATTTACCTAAGTATATGTACTACTCTAAGATCCAAGTTTCTACCTATTCAAATCCTTGTTTATTTCTATTGACCTGTCTTCTACCCACTAGCTCGCCTTTGAATCTCTGGCTGTAATCAGCAATGCCCTCACATGGTTGGAAGCAGGACAGCTAGCTGTCTGCAGGTACCTTCAATCATCTCATTGCATTTAAATACTTACTGTTCTCAATCTCATTTTATATAGTAACATGATATTACTTAAAAGCAGATAAGAATTGTGAACTCAAAATATTTATATAGTATTAGATGGCCTTGAGTGTGATATAAGAATATATTGGACGAGTTGGAGACGAGTCTAATATCGTTTTAGCGAGAGCAATTTATTCTTGTATCACACACAAAAACTAAACCATACAATATCATTATTATTATATATGTAAGTCTGACTAGCGAAATAACAAAATTTGACTAACCTTGGCAAATACAGCTTTGTTTTTGTATGATATTGATATCGATAGTTGAAGTTCCAGGATGATTGAGCAATAAGAAAACAATATTGGTCTGTCATCTGGGTACTGTGCTAAAGATATTGAATACACTGATTTATTGTACCACTTGGAAGCCTTATATAGATGATGATAAAGAATGTTAGAGTCTTTTCTCATTCATGCAATATTACTGTTTGTATTATGTAAATGTGACTTTTCATATTATCTCACCATTTATTATTGTCCGGTATATCTTCCTTGATTCAGTTTTGGCGAGTCAGTGAAGCTCCTGCATCCGTTCCATGATCAGTTTTCTGACCAATCAGGATCAAGTATTCTCAGACAGTTCACATTCGCCCAGAAGAAGACAAAAATTGCTCAGGTAGTTTCTTTTTTCACCAATTTCCTGCTTGTATGCTGTGGAAATAAAAGATTGTTTAATAGATGTAACATGATTCTCAGACTTTCCAGTCCATTTGACAGACATAAATAATGTATAATATATATTAATGAATTTATGACACAAACTCAAGGTGCAACAACTATGAGTATGCAAATTATGTAATAGTTTGTTCAACAGATAATCTACAGGAAATGACATTCAAAGTTTAGGTAAAGAGATACATTTTCAGGTGTGTTTTGAATTGATCTGTGGAAACTAAATTTCAAGTTTCAAGTTTCAAGTTTATTTATTTCATTTTATCAAAGATAACATAATTGAATACAATGAATAATGGTAATTATTATAACTAAACATAAAAAATAGAAAGCAGAATGTACATGATAATAGTTTTAACAGAGAATACAATCATATAAATCAATCAATAAAGTGGGGATCTACTAAAAAGCAAAGCTTGTATTATGTAGGTCCCGGTTCATAGGTTTATATATAAATTAGGGTATCTGAATTAACATATTTACAAAAGCATATGATTACCTTTAAGGTTATCTTTAAGTGACACATTTTACTAAACATATTTTAAACAATTGGAAAAAAAAAGGAATAGTTCTGTGCTTTCCTCAGCATAAACAAATATATATATATACATTCAATAAAATGATCAGTGCTTATTTTAGCACTACTTGTGTGAAGAGAAAGAATGATTGCAAGGAAAACAATTCAGAAAAGAGAACGGGTACGTAAGGAAAGATGATTAAAAAAAAATGGGATGACACATGAAAACGTTGTGAACAAGCGGGAAAGAAAAGAAAATGGGAGAGAGCTAAAGGGAGGGGCAGAGATATCGGAAGAATTAGCATAGGGTTAAGGCCGTCTTTGTTCTGTGTTAAAGAGTGAAAGGAATGAAAAGCAGATATTAGGTGTAACGTGTTTAGGTATCATGGTATTCAACAAGAAATGTTTGAGTTTACGTTTAAACGTGTTAAGTGTGTGGGGGTTGATTTGAGAGCTAGGTTGAGTGAGTTCCAAAGTTTGGGTCAAGTATAAATGAATGTTTTTTGTATAGTAATTGTTTTTGTGCGAGGGGGGTGAAAATGAATAGACTGCCATAGTGGTCAATAAAGATCACAGAATGTGATTGCATTAAATTGAACTCTTCCAATTACATTTTGGGTATTTAGATTAGCGGTCTATAACAAACCACTGCAATAGTTAGTAGCAAAGATTGTATTAGGGATTAGACAGAAATAGAAATTTTGTTGACCTTGTAGATCAATATTCAAGACAGAGCTTGGATGGAAGTTATCTAAACTGGATCCCACAGTCTTTTTTTTAGGGAAAATAGGTTCTGTTAAGATCCAGATAGTTATCAAACAAAAGTAGCAGTAATGATAGGTTACATAGTTACATCTCAATATTGATTAAGGAAAGGTAGCGAAATCACCACCAGCATCGAATGATCACCTTAAACAGCTAATATCAAATAGCATTATATTTTGCGAATAGACAAAGTAGTAAGATGATGGTGATCACGTTGTCAAGGGAATTCTACATCTGGCAGAGATTCGCAGGTGTATAATATCCAAATACAGTAGGATAAATGGTATCATCATCATCATCATTTATTAAAGTCAGCATTTTCACTGTTACAAGGGTTTAATGACTTTTGTTCCATTATGACTCTCCTTTCCTTCATTTTTTCTTGTCTCTAGAATTCTCGTTATTTAGACCAACCTTACTGCTTACTTTCTTCACCATATCTTGCCATCCACTTCCAGATCTCGCACTCTTTTCACAAGTTCATCATCTTCCATCTTATCTCTTTACCACTGACACCCCAGGTTCTTCTAGCCCCAACCATTCCATGAGCTCATTTGTGTTCTTTCTATTGGAAATGAAATGGAAAAATGCCATACAAAGTTTTAATTGTTATTGTAATAAACAAGGGAAAAGAGCTGAGTTATGACAATTTTTGTGCTGTAATTAATTGGTATTTGATGGTGAAATTTTTACTTGGGGGAAAAACAATCTTGCTAATTTCTCTTTTTTTCTGTAGCTCTTGAAATATGCCTCGGCCTCCATGCTGACTGCTCGCTCCATGCAGCCACTAGGGGGCGCTTCGGCCGGTCACCCTGAGACCTCTCAGCTGCTAGTGATCGTGTCCGATGGGAGGGGGCTCTTCTTGGAGGGGATGGAGACGGTGAAGAACGCTGTGAGAGCTGCCAGGGACGCCAACATCTTCCTCATGTTTGTGGTCATCGACAACCCAGAAAACAAGGTATGATGATGATGATGATTAATTATTGTGTATAGGTATTCATAATAAAGGCAAAGACTGATTGGTCAGTTTTCTGCTGTTGTCATAAAAATTACGGGAGGTGAATGACAGAAATATTAAAGCTCCACTGCACTACTTATAGCTACTTGCGCCCTCTACATAAAACAAAGCCTAATCGGTGCCTGTTGGTCCCCCATGGTCCTCTTTTTCTTATATTAATTGGGAGCTGATTTTATGAGATAACCACCCTTCAGTGACCTTGCAGAGAGTCTAATCCCCCTGGCCAAACTAGTACAGACAGCCTTTAAGACAAGTATTGTTTTATTTCTCTTTTCAGCCATTTAACTATCTAAGGTATTGACTTTGCCTATGGGGTTAATGTTGCTTCCTGAATGCCTAGAGCACGCTAGAGAAAGGATTGTTCATAAATACAGTAGAATTCCTTGCAGTCCTGCAATCATATTATTTCCCTGGCTTTATAGTCAACCTTCCAAGAAAAGGAGCTCAACCATTCAAGGAATTTCTTCCAAACAAACTGACATCAAATCTATCATTTTAATTCATACTTTGTGTGTGATCTTAACTCTAATCTGGTATTTACAATAATAAAACATACTAAAAGATATGGTTTGTAATGTCTATAAATGCGACAAGCTGGCTTGAACTTTTCTATGCGCATATATATGTACATATATATGGTACATATGGTATATGGTACATGTTTGGTACATATAGAGGTGTTGTAGTTGAGTGGTTTAAGAACTTCACGTGAAATGCAAAGGTGGTGGGTTCGATCCCTGTCACAGGACCGATGTCCTTTGGCAAGGCATCAATCTATATTTGCCACTTTACACCCAGGAAAGAAATGGGGACCTTGTAGAATGACAAAAGCCTCTGTGTTAGTAATTGTCATATGCCC